>JAKTSD010000027.1:0-80226 GCA_030580055.1 Starmera stellimalicola | reverse complement strand
GGTGATTAGAGGTTATTAGGAGTTAGGGTGTTGTGTTAGGGTGATGTTAGGGCCAGTTAGGTGTGAAGTTCTTATTGTGTAGGTAGTGTGTTAGGGCCTTAGGGTATTTGTAGGGTGATGTTAGGGCGAGTTGAGGTGTGAGTTCTTATTTTATAGGTGATTAGAGGTTATTAGGAGTTAGGGTGTTGTGTTAGGGTGATGTTAGGGCCAGTTAGGTGTGAAGTTCTTATTGTGTAGGTAGTGTGTTAGGGCCTTAGGGTATTTGTAGGGTGATGTTAGGGCGAGTTGAGGTGTGAGTTCTTATTTTATAGTTAGGGTGTTAGGGCCTTAGGATACTTGTTAGGGTGTTAGGGCCTTAGGGTAGTTGTTAGGGTGATGTTAGGTCGAGTAAAGGTGTGAGTTCTTATTGTATAGTTAGGGTGTTAGGGCCTTAGGGTATTTGTAGGGTGATGTTAGGGCGAGTTGAGGTGTGAGTTCTTATTGTATAGTTAGGGTGTTAGGGCCTTAGGGTACTTGTTAGGGTGGTGTTGGGGACAGATAGAGGTGCAGAGTGTTATGTATGTAGTTATAGGATTAGGGTAATGTGTTAGGGTAATTTTAGGAATTGCTTTATCAATCTTCTGTTCGAAGGAGCACTACATCCCAATAACCAAACACTATTTGATACTCTCTCTGTCAATTCAATTTTTTCTTTAGACACAGTTAATGTCAGTAATATCCAGTCTTTCATAAGTTTTGAGACACTAAGAATATCCAAAAAACTATTGACGTTCAACCTAAAGAAAAAACATCATGATACTCCACATAAAGTTCCATCAAACAAACTAATAATGAACAAATCGAACAAAATTAATCACTGGAAGTAGTTCAATAGCCAGCATAAACATCCAAAACTTAGAAATTGACTACGAACCATTTATTATCAAGTAAAACCTTCATTATCAGTCAAAATCAATCAAGAACTACGAACAAGGGCTCTATCAAACATTTGCCTCAGGAAATTTAAAACAAACTGGTGCTTTTAGTGATTGTCAAGTTAGTTTGTTTAATAAAAACTTGATTTATATTTCAATGCTAAGCTCAGGCGCACGCACTGACATAGTGAAGGCCTTATTCAACGGCTGGAATGATACAAAGTATGCTTTAATCAATACCACTAATATCAATAGTCCATGTCTTACTTTTAATATCAGACAAATATCACACTTATCAATCCTGAATTTAAAGAAGAAATGGACTTGAAATGCTCTTGATAATCAAGAACGTTACGAAAATGTAAAATCACAGTATTGTTAACAATTTTTATACTAAAGGTTTCAATGAACAGAAATCGATTGTTCTTAAAAACAGTTTAGTGACATTTAATATGGAAAACTTGAAACTACATCAAATCATTTATGGAGTCACCCCAGCTCCTCCAAAAACTTATATGTTCCCATTACTTACAAATAATTTGAAGAAGGAAATGGATTTGCATTAACTTATGGAGATACTAACAATGCAAAGAGTTTTTTTTCAATGTCAAGTATTGATATTGCTGCCAATCAAACGTTTGATAAATTTGATTTCAACTTGAACGATTGTGATTTAGATCTCGGTGACTTTACCTTTTTTGCGCTAATTAGCGAGTTAATCCAATCAACTGGCTGCACTTAACAAATCAGCAAAAGCTTCAAAATCAAAGATAAAATATGTCATTAATTTGAATAGTATTTTAGTATCACTTGCAGGAGCTAATGTTTTACCTGATCCTAATGGTGAGAGACTGAATAACTTTCTTAGAGGTTTCTAATTAACTGGCTCTCAATAACATATACCAATGATTTAAGCTCAAAAAGATTAAATTTATATACAATGAAGTTGTATTATATTGTTGAACAAAATATGACAACAGTACCAGAATCATCAGTTATTTTAGATGATGATGGAATCAATGTGGAATCAAGCGTCATTGAACTAAAGCTAACTTTACAAGCCATTTGGTGTGTGTTCTTTTGCAAGTTTTTGTTTCTTAATATTACCAGTTTCAAGCCAGAAATGATTTAAAGACATCATCACTATCAGCTAATAAAAAACCAATAAAGGCTAAGATTAATTACATCATTAGTTCAGTTACATTGGCAAATGATTTTAATCTGCTAGTTGAACTCGATTCACTGACTTTTTACTCAAGAAACATCTTAGTTGAAAATTTCAAACCTTCAAATGATAACTCATCTTTAGATCAGTTCTCATTATCAACTGTCAAGTATTTCGGAATTTTTACAAGATCTCAATATGTCGATAAATATTGGGTTAAATTGATGATTATAGAAGATTTGAAATTAATTTAGCTCCAGATAAGGTCAAAGCTTTTTATTTAAGCAATTTAGGTTTGAAAATAAGTCTTCAACATCCATTCAGATTTTACTTGGTCTTAGATAACCTAGTCACGACTGTCAAAGCTCTAAAACAGATCAAAAAAGATTTTGATCATGTTGATACTTTTGAACAATTGCATCCAGTTCCAAAAAACCCCCAAAAGTACCACCGAGACTTGTTTTAGGCTGTACTGAGTTTGCTTTCAATATTGAGGACGATCTGTTTAAAGAAAAACTGGCTTTGCAAGAACAGTTATTAAGAATTCATAAGTATCAATTATTTAAAGAGGAATGTAAAGTAAAACTTGGAGAACAAGAATGTTCTCCAAACCACCTAAAAAGAGCTCTCAAACAACTGGAAGAGTATCATCTCCTTTGAGTGGAGCAATTCCAAAGAAATTTTCAAAAGTTATTAATGGAAAGCTGTCTGATTAACTCTTCGATGTAACATTTGTAGGCTGCCCACTCCTACTGTTAACACTTGTAGGCTGTTTGACTTAGTCACAGCTATTGAGGAAACTGGTATGATGATGAATACCAAATCACAGAGCTACTAGAATCAAATTAGAAGAATTAATCAAACCAATCACAGGCCTAAACTGTAAATATATAGACTGTATTGCATTCCAGCTTTCAAAACCAGGTGGTTTGAACAATAACTTGAAAACAAGATTACATTACCCAGACAGTACGACACACTGGTTATCTCATATACGACTTATTGGATGTGCAGCCTCTGAACCATTTATCGAAACTTGACCAGATAAACTCATGGTAGAGAGAGTGTGTTGTAACACTGTTAGTATCAGTTCATTTCCAAATTAATTGCAACGGGTTTGAACCACAACTTAGTGTACTGTTTTCAGAAGGTGTTGCCAATGTCAGTGGTGGTTCACCAGCTAAACTGAACTATTGTTTTTGTGATAAATAACTACGAACCCATTTTGTCGAGAGTGCCAAACTGGTTAAGCAGCTAGTAAAAGGTTATTTACCAAAGAACAACACTAATAGAAGACAAATGGAATGGGTGCGTTAGCACCTGGCACGCCCTATCCAGGCTATCTAGCAGTACTTTTTTGCACGTAGCCTGACTGCCTTAGCACCTAGCATCACTGTTTACGCTTAGCCTGACACCCCAGTACTGTGATGGTACCCTATAACTGTGGTGCACCCCGGAGCTTTATGGCCTGGCTAGTAGATGCAGTGGTTATGTATATTAGGGAAGCGCATTGTGGTTTACTTTCTACACACTGCTTGCCTCTATAGCATTGTCTGACTTAGACTGTTAACTCGTGTAGACTGCTGTGTTAGACTGTAAACTCTTTGTAGACTTGTCACAGCTCGCCTACCTATCGGGTGGAGCATTTGATGGAACTGAGTCCATAAAAGAGTATGACCTGGAGGTATTGAAGCTATTCAGCTACAGAAGTAACATCATTAAATACTATTGTTTTATTGGCATCAGGAGTCATGCTACTATAGAAGCATTGACATGATTAATTCTAGTAGGACTAATGCATCATTTACATTAGCAGATGGAGTATATCTTTGCAGGAAATACATTTCATTCACATGGTGATTTTATACTGGTGCGTGATGTTCCATCTAGCAATGCTGCGACTACAATAGCAATCCTGATCCTAATAATCCAATTGGTGAGAGCTCCAATATATTTGGCTGATACTAACTGCGTAGTTATCATCCTTAGCTCAATCAATAAGATCCATATAAGTTCTTCTTACTTGCATCTATTTCCCTACTTGCGTAGCGTAGTTACTTCTAGGAACGTGTTACAACAATGAGTTTTAATGAAACTGTTTAACTTAGTGATATATCTCTATCAGCCCAGAATAGATACACCTTGGGTTAATACAATGCTCCTGCAGTTATACATTAATTTATATACATCTCCAACTCTTAGTATGATATACACTGTAGGATTAGATCCTGATACTAGAGCTTATTTCACTAGTGCTACCATGGTATTGCTATCCCTACTGGAATTAAAATTGCACTGGATGTGCTAGCATGTATAAAGTATTATATATCTAGTCCTGTAACACACACAACACAACACCCAGTCTAGTCCTGTACGTGAGACCTCATATGAAGCTTAGCAGCTTAGTTTTTGCAAATAGTAACAGCATTGTATAGCTTGTGTGGCCAGCAATGTATAGCCTGGTTTGTAGCTTGTATGTCAGCAGGTATTCACAGCTTACACAGCTGGCGTAGCAAAGTGCTGTACAGTTCAGTGCTGATTATGTACATTTTAGCGTTGCCTACTTGTTTTAATAGACCAATATGCACAGTGATCGTGTAGCCCAGTTTTAAATAGCTAAGAACTGTACAGAGTAACTACTACTGTACAGCTTAGCATTGTATAACTCGGTCCTGGTAAATGATTTGTAGCTTGTTTGTAGCTTGTTTGTAACTGAAGTTTGTACGCGTTAGCACTATAGTGTTCACGGCTTCTGTACAACGTTGTTAGCCTAATATAGTGAGTACACCATTGTACTACGAACTATTACACCATACTAATATTAATACTGTAATAATTACAACACTACAACCTTTTTACAGACCGTCACACTTCGCTGAGGACTGTCTAACAGCTTTATAAACCATGTTTAGTACACTCTGTAAAGCCATTTCGCAGTAACCTGCTACTTTGCCTGGGTACTGTATAACACGCTCAATCAGCTAGTTTTCAGTTTAGGTGCAGCCCTTTTCGCCAGCTTAGCCAGCAAGTACACCACGGCAAACACCAGGCAGCACAGCGTCGACACGTTGACAATGCCCAGGTGGTGCTGGCTGAGCGCAGGAATGTGGACTGCTGCGCCACAACTCAGGTCAGAGCCTGGGTCCGGGCTCACGTGCACAAACTGCACGTTGGACGTAAACAGCGCGTGGTAGTCCAGCTGGGTGTCGATGAACGGGTTGGCGTCGTCGATGTGTAGCTCCGGGTCGACATCACAGGCGTAGAACACAAGTGGTGTGGCGAGTGCGCACTCCTCTGGTTCGCCCGAGTCCTCGCCCGACACTGGCGCCACGTACCGCGCGTGCAGCGGGATCTCGATGCTGTGGTTCAGCAGCTGCAGGAACTGGACAGACGCCTGTGGCGAGTGCCACTGCGGCGCCTCCAGGTCGTTGGACCCAAAGTTGCGCAGCAGCTTGAACTGCTGTGCGTTGTACTGGTACTTGTCAAAGAACAGACAGCTGGGCAGGTGGTTCAGCAAAAACAGCTTGCACGTGTCGTTGTCGGTGTGCAGCGGCGGCACATCGATGGCCAGCGTCGGGTGCAGCCCTGTGCTGGCCAGCGACACATTGTAGTGTGGCGCGTGCTGTGGCGCAGGCAGCAGCCGGTTTTTGAGTGCCGGGAAGAAGAGCACCTTCTTGGGCGGCTGGTAGACGGTATCGGCGCCTATGGTGGTTGCTATGCCCGCCAGCTGCACGTGGAAGCTGCTGGGGTCGCCCACGGGGGTGCTTGCGGCGCTGGCGGCCGGCGACAGCAGTGCAATCTCCTTCTTGACGCCCGGCTCAGCCTTCAGCACCACTTCTGCCGGGCTTGAGACCCACTTCACCACGAGCTGCGCATCCCGCACAATCAGCTGGAACTCGCTGATACTGTGAGGCGCAAACCGGCACTGTGCAGCCACAAACTCGCGCAGCAGGGGCTCCAAACCGGCCTGGTGGAGCGAAAAGTACCAGTGCAGGTCGCCCAGCACCGCAATGGGCTCAGACTGCTGGACAGAAATGTTGAACTGCTCTGCGACAAAGCGCAGGACGGGCTGTGCCTGGCTGGGGCTCGCAGCCCGGAACCGCAGCTGGAACCCAGCGGGATTGAAGTTCTGGAGCACCTCGTTCTGGCTGGTGAAGCCCGCACAGCTCCCCTGCGGGCTCTGCTGGCTGCCCTGGGGCTCCTTCTTCCAGGAAACCTCAAAATGGGCGCCCCGCAGGCCCTCCAGGCCGTCTTTATCCCCCAAACTCGTCCTTCTGTACCTGAACTCCTGCAAATAGTGCGCCTTTGCGCCCACCCTGACCTGCTGCGGGCCAAATTCTACATCCTCGTGGGCCCCGGGACCCTCGTCGGGCCCGTCCTGGTCGAAACTCGTCAGGAACGTGGCCCGCAGCACCTCTGTGGGCTCGCTGGGGGCATGCCGAGCTGCTCCAGCACGGTTTCCAGCCCCAATTGCCGCGCCTTGACCCTCTGTGCCGGCACCATGGGCCCCAACACCGCTGCTGGGCCCACCACGGCGGCTACTGTCGTCAAATCCACTCATTTCAGCCCTTCTCAAAGCACACTAACTAAAAAGAATTAATTGCTGAAAAGAGTAAAAAGTCAAAAAAAAAGTAAATTTTTACTTCTGAACCCTCAAAAACCACTAAATTGCCGGCGTTTTGGCATCTTTGACCCCCGTCGCTCGCTTGTTTGCCCGCCACTGCCGCCCACAACACGCTTTGCTTGCTGCTGCTGCCCTCAAACCCCACGGAATCCCAGCACAGCACCTCCCAGCACGCCCAGAAGCACATACTGCTGGCACCACGAAGCACCGCCATACACCCCGTTGCGGCCCCTTTTAGCAGGTTTAGAAGGGCCCCACCGAACGCGCGCGGTCTCAAGCTTGCTCTGGCGCCCCCAGCAGTGGCTCCAACGCCCCGCAGACGCGTCTTTTAGCCAGCTTTTGCTGTTTTAGGTGCCCAGCACCAGCACACCCCCAGCACACCCCCAATGATCACAGTTGAGCCGCCATCGCCTGCGAAGGGAGCCTCCTGTGGCAGCTCGCCTGCCAGGAAGCCCGCTGCAGGCTCCAGCGCGTCCTCTGGCGGGCCCAGCGCGTACAAGCGCGGGCACTCGCACAAAAGATCCGCCGCTATCAGCGGAGACTTCGACGCCATGGGCCTGGGCTTTTTCACACAGCAGCCGCAGCCGGTGCTGCAGCCCGCACCACCACCGCTGCCGCACCCACACCAGCAGGACGACCTGCTCAGCACCCCAAAGGCCAGCAGGAGCAGACCGGCGTGGCCGTACCCAAACGCGAGCTCCGCTGTTTCCGCTAACTCCATGCACCGCACCCCAGAAAACAAGCTCTTCACGCCGCAGGCCAGCAGCAGTGCCTCGACGGCTGCTGCGTCTCCTAGCAGGGGCCCCAGCAGGGTTCCCGAGGCGCTGATTGACCTGGACATGGCGCTGGGCGTCTACTACGACCCGGAGGAGGCGGATGCCCACTGCGGTTACGGCAGCAGCAGGCAGTTCAAGGAGATTTCAGAGCTCAAGAACCGCATCATCCACAGACGCACAGAGAGCGCGCCCGAGCTTGAGGATTTCAGCCGGTGCCGGGTGTTCAGTGGTTCCCACAACGGGTCCCAGAAGAATATTGCGATATTCGAAGAGGACGAGGAGGACCTGCACGTGCCTGGTGCCCAGCCCGAGGACGGGTGCACCCACAACTCAAGCAGCGTGGCGATGCTGGCGAGCCTGCAGTCTCCGGCTGTGCTGCAGCACAGCTCCCGCCGAAACAACGCTGTGAAGTCCCGCTACTACAACAACCCGTCCATTTTGCTGAACACCGCCATCAAGTCGCAGGAGTCGCTGTCTGGTGCTGCGTCGCCCACATCCATAGCCACATCAACATCCACAACGTGGTCTGGAGCCGGGGCGGGCGCAATGAGACCCCCAGCTGTGGCGACTCCAGCGTACAAACCGTCGCCGCTGCCAGTGCCGCTGCCGTCGCCCTGCTCCACGACGTGCTCCACGGTGAGCTCAGGGAACGGGCCTGGCGAAGGGTTCCGGTTCGAAAGCCGCGTCTACGACGTGAGGCTGGACGAGCCAGAAACCGCCCCGGCCAGTGCCCCTACCAACTACAGCAGTGCGCCAGGCAGCTCGACGAATGTCACCACCAGCACCGCCAATACCACCACCACCACTGCCACCAATGCTTCCGGCACCACCACCACCAGCATACAACACACAAACGCTGCTCGCAGCACAAAGACACACAAAAAGTCGCACTCGCTGATGAACTTTCTGCGGAAATCAGAGGCGGGCGCAGCCAGCGAGCCTGAGCCTGCCCGTGCTGCACAGCAGGACCCGCGCCCGCAGCACAGACACAAAACACACGCCAGACGGTCCTCGGCCGCAAAGCTCCTCTTCTGGAGGAAATAACACTAATTGTTAATTGCACTCTGCATGCCATTGGCAAACATGTAGCCCCGACACATTTGCTTCCGCATTGGGAAGTCAACACAGAGCACTAAGCGCTTATGTCAGACACCTCGACACCAGCTGAGTCAGCAGTCACGTGAGCGCATACCGGCCCGGCCGCACTTTCACTTCCGCATTGGGCAGTCGACAGCCGGCCAATAGAATCGCTGGAAAAACCAATCGTTTTTTTCAGTACAGAAAAAAAACCAAAACCAACTTTCAACATCTTTTGCACCATAGTAAATAACAAATAGATTGAACAAGATGGCATCGTACACCTCTGTTGTCAAGTTGAGTGAAGCATTACTGAAAGTTCCAGTTTTAAAGTCCATTTTGGTCCCAGCATCGCAGAAATTCTGCGACTTGGCCGGCTACAGAAAGCTTGGATTGAAGTTTGATGACATTATACATGAGGAAAACGAGGTCTACCAAAAGGCCCTGACCAGATTGTCCAAAGACGAGTTGTACGCACGTAACTTCAGAACTTTGACTGCTGCACAGTGTGGAATCACCCACCACTTGCTGCCAAAAGACAAATGGGTCAAACCAGAAGAAGACAAATCCTACATCTTTGACCACTTAGTTGAGATTGAGACCGAGTTGTTTGAAAAGGCTGAGCTGGACAACATCAAGCCAATCAAAGCTTAAGCTGGCGTGAATTGGTTACATAAAGATTCTTCCATGTATATGAAAATATAACGATTAAACAGTTTGCAGTAGACGTGCAGGGTCTGATATCGAGGTGTGAAAGTGGTTAGCCAGTGGGAAACTAAGTAACAGGTATAACTAAGTAACAGGTATAACGAAGCATCCAGTACATACCAACATTATATATAACGACCACCTAGTGATTTACTGAGTACATATAGGTGCAAAGTGGTTTCTTATAAGTACCAGGGTTTAAGCAACTGTTTGGCTTAATTCCCAGCACATATAACCTTAATATTGGTTTAATTATAACCAACGCCCAGTGCATGGTTACTACTAGGTATCCGGTGCATTGTATTCATAAGTACCAGGCATCCATTGAAGTGAAGTGCCCAGTGGTTTAGCTAAGTAGTCATCAAGTGCCCAGTGGCTAACTGAGTACCCGGTACATATAACTAGAAAGCACACAAAGCATAGTCTACCATTGAAGTACCAGTACATGGAGTAACAATTGAAGTGTACATGATTTATCATCAAGTCCACACTAGATGTGTTCTGGTTTACCCACAGCCTACTACACTCTTCACTCTATTTATCAGCAGGTGTAACAGGTGCTCAGTATAATCGATACCAAAGTGTGTAAAGTAGTAGAAAGATATCCATCTAATGGATTGGATATAATGATTAAAGTACCAAGATCCCAACAACATAACGACTTTAGTAGTCCTTAGAGCTGTAAGGTTATGCTTATTTGACTGCGAGCCTACTTTATTACTTTTACACCAGCTATTACGTCCTTCACTGTATAACACCTCTAATACTGATGTAGAGTACAACTAAAGCATAGCTCGGAGCGGTTACTAGGTGCCAACAGTTAGATTTAGCCTGAGTTATGGGTTTTACTACACCCAGCTTGCTACTGCTACTAGCAACATATTCACTTGGTGGTTCTCTTTCGTCTTACTAGCACCTCACTGTTGATCTACCTTTATCTGCTAGCACTGCTGCACTTGCCTGCAGTTGTCACTGGTACAGCTATCAAAGGCTATCTATTTAACACATTACGCTATGGACATTTAACCACTGTTCAAACACTCTTGTGCTCTTATGGAACGTTCTTACAGGTCCGCATATCTACAGCTATTCATATGACTTATCATGCAGTATATATATTTATTATAGGTGCAGAGCTTGGCTTCAATTAACCAGTTCCTCAACCAATTGTCATGTAAACTGGACATAGTATAGCATACTCAGCTGACTGAAAGTAGACATTGCACAGGCACCACCTATCACTTATACTACTTGGTATAAGTAAGTTGTAGTAAAACATAGAGAGCATCAAGTTGTGCTCCATAAACTGCTGGTGCCAATACTACGCGATACACTGCGGTTAAATGCCATCTTGTTATAATTTTGCCAGTGAACTAAGTCATTAACCTACTCAGCCTTAGCTGGAGCTTTGCTTCAAAATACAGTTAGTCATCTAGCAGATACCACTAGTACCGGTATTTAAAGCGGTAGGTTGAGTTACTTATAGTGTCATGACGGTAAGAATGCCTGATATGGGCTTCAAGCAGCTAGAAGACTGTAGCATTAGCATTGTGAAGTGGTAGAGAATGCATTACAAATAGCTGAACAGCACAATGAGTGATAAAAGAGCATTAGAGACGAACTAGACTGACTTAGGACCAGTATGGTGAACTCAATGATACCACTAAGTGGATGTAATACACCACTGTATACCACTAAATGGACTGAACAATACTGGGGTGATACAACCACGTGACGACTAGAGCATGACGACTGGCCTCCGAGCACACCTGGTAGGCCCAGCCCCTCAGTAGTCGTACTCGTCCGACTTCTTGCCGGCAGTGTTAGGGAAGCCCAGCTCCTGCAAGATGGCCTCTGGCGACACCTTGAGGACGAGCTGCTTGAGGGCCTCGTTCTTGACCAGGATCAGGCCCAGGAACCCGCACGAGTTGATTCCCAGGGTGAGCTCCGGCTCCCCCTCGGCAATGCGGGCCGTGTACACGCTCTTGGATCTTGGAACCAGCATGATCCACTTCTTGCAGAAGATCACGTTGTAGCCAATGTCGCAGTCGTGCTCGCGGAAAACGGTCATACAGCGCGCCAGCAGCGAGCTGAACGCCATGGTGAGGTAGTCTTCCTGGTACAGGGCGTCCTTGCTGGCTGGCAGCGGCAGAATGAAGTGCGCAAATGGCAGTTTGCTGGATTGCAGAGGCTCTTTTCTGCTGTTGGCAATGAACGGGTCCTCCTGCCCCGCCAGGTAGTCCGCGAACGGAACGAAGTTGGCTGGCAGCTCCATGAACTGCACGTGCTTGTGCGCCTGGGACGCTCCTGAGCTGTCTCCGCAGTTGTAGAACCCGAAATGTCTGCTCTTGAGGTCCAGCTGCTTCAGGATCCGGAAGCTTGCGGTCAGGTCACTGGCACTCAGCGGTGCGTTCTGCGACTGGAACTCGCTGGTGGTGAGCAGAATGTGGTTTGGGGTCACAGGGAACTTGTTCAGCAGGATATTGTACGATGGTGCGCCGTCTTCCAGCTTGAGGTCCGCCACCACTGTCAGCAACGGGTCTGGGTTCACAAACGGGTTAAAGTCCTTTGGTCTCTGCACCTGCTCGGGGGAGTTCTCCTGGGTAGGCTTGGCTGACAGCGATGTCAGCAGCGTCAGCACGAACTCGTTGCCCTGGTCGGTGGTGATAGTTTCGCTCGTCGACGGCTTGAACACGATCTCGCCCTGCTGGGCCGCCTTCTCGTAGCAATTGGCAATTTTCTCGTTCAGATTGGCTAGAACAGTCGTCATTTCAGGTCTCGTTGGGGTGCTCAGGTGGCTAATAGAACGATTTTCCAGCTTGCCAGATGCCTTTTTTTTTTTTTTTTGATTTTGAAAATTTTTGAAAAAGTCATTTTTTCGTATAAAGTGAAAAAATCACTAGATAAACGACCCACACAGACCCATCCAGGCAGCCATACGCGCCAGGTTCCCTCCAGCACGCACCAGACAATCAATATTCCAAGCTCAGAGCAGTTCAATTGCTCGCAATCCGACAAAACAGATCCCACAATGGACAAGATAATCAACAATCCTGGCTCGATCCAGATAAACTCGACGGGAGCCTTCATAATAGAGAACGAGGCGTCCAAGGACAGCAGCAGGTCGACCAACGGCATTGCGCTTCCGTACCACACGACTGAGATCTCCCACATAGCCATTGACATTGGCGGGTCGCTGGCCAAAATCGTGTACTTCACGTCCAACAGCAGCAAAAACGGCTCCAACGAGAGCGTGTCGTCGCAGGGCTCGAGTGGGTCCTCCGCCTCGTCCGCCTCGTCACAGTCGCAGCTGTTTGACGGCGGCAGGCTGAACTTTTTCAAGATTGAGACGGCCAAAATCGACGAGTTCATCAACTTCATCAGAGACATAATAAAGTCGTATGACGACAGCAGCAGCTCCGGCAGCTCCAGCACAAAGCAGATACACATCATGGCCACTGGGGGCGGGTCCGTCAAGTTCTATGACTACCTGAAGCAGGAGCTGAATCTGGGAATAACCAAAAAGGATGAGATGGAGTGCCTGATAGTGGGCCTGGACTTCCTGATAAACGAGATCCCCAACGAGATCTTCATCTACTCGGACTCCAACCCGATGCAGTTCATCAACAAGAAGACCGAAAACAGCGACAAGTACCCGTATCTCTTGGTCAACATTGGCTCCGGAGTCTCCATGATCAAGGTGACGGGCCCACTCAAGTTTGAACGGGTTGGAGGCTCGTCCCTAGGCGGTGGAACGCTGTGGGGGCTGCTGTCCCTGCTCACAAACGCAGAATCCTATGATGAGATGTTGAGCGAGGCTGCAATGGGTGATAACCACAACGTTGATATGCTGGTTGGCGATATCTATGGAACTGACTATAACAAGATAGGCCTTAAGTCAACAGCCATTGCCTCTTCCTTCGGTAAGGTGTTCCAGAGAAACTCCAGCAATGTCAAACCAACCTTCAACTCCAATGATATCTCCAAATCCCTGCTATATGCCATCTCAAACAACATCGGACAGATCGCCTACCTGCAGGCGAAAATCCACAACATCAAGAACATCTATTTCGGTGGCTCCTACATCAGAAACCACTCCATGACCATGAAAACGCTGTCCTTTGCCATCAACTTTTGGTCCCAAGGCGAGAAAACAGCCTATTTCCTCAGACATGAGGGCTACCTGGGTGCCATTGGCGCCTTTTTGAAAATGAAACCAAAGGGCTGGGGCAGAAAGTTTGTTTAGGTTCAAACATAAATCGTTTGGATAATGATTTAACGGGTATTTTGTAGTTTCACCCTCTGTAACACCTCTAACCAGAGACTGTTGAAAAGTCCGCTTAATATCACACGTTCTCTCGGTGATCTGCAAATCTCAAATCCTCTCGAATAACGAATTTAGTGGGCTTTTTTGCAAATTCAGAAAATTAATCAGCTTTTCCTCTTCCTCTTTATTTTCTTTGTCGTGCTTTGAGTACTCGATGGACTTGATTTTAGCCTCCTTGGTCAAAACAATCCTCAGTGGGGAGTCCTTGTAAATCATTTCCAAAACTTGTTCATCGCCATTACCACTCTCAGAGCATTTGATCGAGCTTATTTTCGCAAAATTCCCCCAGATCTTAATCAGCAGGTCCACATTTTTCAATTCAATTGTGGAACTGCTCAAAATCTCTTTGATTTTCGTCTCGTTTTCTTCCCTTTTCCGAACTAGCTCGTCCCTCACTTTCAGCCTCTCCATTTTTTCATTCTTCTGCTTAATCAACTCGTTGATTTTTTTTTGCAGTTCAGCATTTTTCCCGTTCAGCCTGCTCAGCCCGGCCTTGTCTATGACTATATCGTTTTCCTTCAAAATATCAGCATTGTCCTGTATGACTTGCTCCAGTTTCTCGATATTTGGATTCAGCTGTTTCAGTTCATTCAAATCATTGAATAGCTCATCTTTAACTTTGTTCAGCTCCTTCAATTCATCATTCAACTTGAAAACTTCAGCCTTCAGCTTCCCTGCAATAGCCTCCTTCTCAATATTCTCGCTGATAATCTCCTTAATCTTGTTGCTAAGCTCCTCAATCCTGTTTTCATTCGACTCGATCTCAACATTCAATTTCTTTTCCTTCTGAATAACATTGAAAATATCGTCCTGGTTGAAATCGCAGTTGGACGACAAGATCCCTCTAAGGAACCGCTCTTTGGATTCCTGCTCCAAGAACAAGAACTTCAGCCTATCAAACCTGGCAACGTACTCTGCTAGCTTACTGTCAATGTCCTTTGGGCTGTAAATGCCTTTCTCTGTGCCATTGAACTCGTTCAAGATCCTGTCAAACTCTTCAGCAACCTTCCTGCTGTCTGCAGCATCCAGCTGCGCGGCTATCTCGTCCATATGAGGCCCTTTCTAAACCTTTTACTGCTTGTTTTAAGTCAGTTTGGGTTTGTTTACTTTTTTATTTGTTTATTTACTTTTCTTGATTACTAAGACAAAAATGCAAAAAATGTTTATTTTATTTCTATTCAGCACGGAACCGCTTCAGTTCTCTGTTTTAATAGGAGTTCCGACCCGTTGAACGGTGGAGCTCCCAGCCAGCTTTTGGCTTGGATTTTGGCTTGGATTTTGGCTTGAATTCTGGTTTGAATTCTGGTTTGAATTCTGGCTCGGGTTGTTAGAGCTGCCGTTAGAGCTGCCGTTGGAATTGGCATTCTGTGCACCTGCCAGTTGGGCAGCCCGCTGCTGCTGCTGCTGGAGTCTCTGTAGCTGCTGGTAGTACAGCTGCTGTCTGTGGTTCATCATGGCTTCTTTCAGAGTCTCGTAAGCTTTGGAAACGAGCATTCCTCCAAATCTAATAACCTGTGTCTCATTAGAGATGGAGTTCAGTCTGGATGGATCATCACTGAATGGCTCGTTGTCATAATCAAACAGTCCAATTTCACTGTCGTATTTCCAACGATCTTCAAACCTTTCTTTGATTTCCTTTGCTTCTTCCTGTATCATTTCCTCATCTTCGGCTTGTCCTCCCATAACCTCACTGCCAACGCCATTACCATTACTATTCCTAAAACTGTAACTATAACTGTCATCATTATCATCATTATCATTAATATTTTTAATCATATTCTTTCTGTCAATATAAACAATGCCACATCTACCAACTCTTTTTCTCAAACTCATCTTAGCATCGCTGGTCAGAACTTGTTTAGAGTATAATGCATCATATTTCTCGGGTGAGAATTTCTCTCTCTTCTTATTGTTATCAAAATTAAACAGCATTGAATCACCACCGTTGACATAACCTCTCTCAATATATTTATTAATGTTAGGGTTATATCCCAACGACTCAACATCAAAGGATGATGTTGTTATTGAGGAATAAGGTGTATGCGATTTATCCAATAGTTTTTCACTTGATGTATTGATTTGAAAGAACGGATTGAATGGTTCATCTGTGAGATTTATGAACCCAATGTCTGAGATTTTACGTTTCTTCAATTTCTCTTCAACAAACTTTTGCATTGATAAGTCTTTGTTGTTGAGTACATGTTGAACCGTCTCAAGATCCATATCTGGAATTTTAGAAGGTGGTAGCTTGACATATGGCTGAAAGGCTTGCTGTTGATTATTGTTGGATCCCGATCCTGACGCATTACCAGCAACTCCAGAGCCACCGGCAGATCCATTCAAGTCTGATCCAGTCAGATCTTGATTTGATCCACCATGCTTGGATTTATCAGTATTGGCATTATTACCCAGCTTAGATAACCCTTGTTTTCTTGTCTTCTCTTCCATACTGCCATTTGATGACAGCGATAGATTTGGCAATGGTTTTTTCTTTTTATGATTAATTAAGTCTTCATCACTGTCATTAATTCCTAATTCACGTTTCAAGTTCTTAACTTTACATCTTAAGTCAAATACTTCATTGTCAACTTGTAACGAACTGAGTCTTTTTCTTTCTCTTTCGAATACTAATACAACTAATTCTTTCGTCAACTTTAGTTCATTGTAAAGTTTTAATAATTTTTCAGAACTTTGGACATCGGCCCTTCTGGTTTTTCTTTGTGAACGGAATTGTCTTTGTCTAAAACACATATATGGATCGTTATCATCTTCTCCAGTGAATTTCAAACTTGGTATTATGCTTTTTCCTAATCTTTCAATCTTTCTTTTCTTGAAATGTGAATATATTTCTTCTCCATATAACTCAACAATTTCTGAAATTGGTCTTGAATTATTTGGAGGTAAGTTTTTTGCAACTTGTGGATCTCCATCTAGCAGTGTCTTGAAATTTTTAACTTGTAAATCTTGCTCAATTTTCTTATATATTTGAGACTTTGAAGTTTCGTCTAACTTCGTAACTGCAACTTTGATTTCACTTAGTTCCAAAATATTTTCTGGATCAGTTATCAAAAACGGCTGCTTTTCATTTATAACTTTTTCAAATCTATCCATTAGGATCTCAAATTCATCTTCTGTGAGTTGTTTGTTGTTTCCAGATTTGTCTTTTTCTTTATCCTTTTTAGATGACGACGAAGACACCAAAGATTCGTTGAATTTAGTTAAGAATTCCTCGTCCACTTCGTCCATGCAGTAATTACAGTTCGTAAGGTAGTCTTCGACATGGGCAGATGACTTGATATATGAGGTTGGTTCCTTAAATGTACCTTTATAGTACTTTTTAGCTTCGTCCCACACTTTGGAAGCATCCGGGGTTGGAATATATGCATCTGAGGTTGAGGTTATACCGGTTTTCTTCAGAATCTTCTTCAAATGGACCTCCTCTTCTTCATTCTTCTCAACACCAGTCTCAATTTCTTGCAAATCTCGCTGCTGCAAGTCTGCATTATCCACATCAGAAAGCTGCGACTGCTTTAAAATCTGTAACGTCTGCTTAGTCGAGATCTTCCTCTGCCTGAACCTGTTTCCTGTTAGGGCTGGCGGCAATGCTGGGGTTCCTGCCATCTTGATTGTGTCTTGTGAAGGTTGCTGGAGTTATCGAGTAGTGGCCGGACCGGTTACCCGCTTGCTTTCTGGTTGGAGGCACACAAAGAGCAGCGGTGGCGAATTGCTCAGGAGGAATAACAAATTTCAGTCTAAACTAGCCTTAAAAGCGTGTTTTAAGCCGTTGAAAACTTGTTCAAGTTTGTGGTTCTTACTGAGAGGCCCTTTATCTATGGTTTGCCGCTTTCCGCACGCTTCAAATCGCTGTTCTTGACCGTTCTCAAAGAATGGAAAAATACAGTGGCAATTTCTCTTATTTGAAAAAAAATTGAAAAAATGGGCGAAATTTTTTTCATAGTTCAATAAAATTTTTTACTAATTAGGAAACTTTGCGAAATTCTTGAAATTCTTGAAATTCCTTTAGCGAGTTTGTATATTTCTCCATACCGTTTTGAATATGACTTGTGATGCAACTGCTCAAGGTGCAACAAGCTTGTTGTAGACTTTAAGAGCATTTTCTGACTGTTTTTGTAAATTCTTAAAATTTGCAACAATTTTTTGAAATTCTTTTGTTAGTTCATCGTCCAAGATAATCTTGTTGTTATTGTTAGTCGAGGCACTAGAATTCGGGTTAATATTTGAGCTGTTTAGATTGAGGTTTAGGTCTGAGGTCTTCAAGTTGATTATTTCAAAGAAAGACCAGTTTTTTCTCAATTTCTCAATCTTTGTCAAGTTCAAATCAGTTTTGTTTAGATCAATTTTCTTAATCAAATCGTTATCAAACCAGTTAATCAAAAAATTCAATGACAGGTTCAAGTTTTTGATGTTTTTAATGAGGTTGAGGTTCTTCAGGTCCTGTTTATTGATATTGATGATTCTAATTGAGTTGAAATCAACTGAATCAACTAATTTCAAATTGGATAACATTTTGATGATTTCTTTATTGGGTTCAAGATAATTCGAAAACTCATTGATTAACTCCAACTCAATTTCTTCAATTTTCTCTTCAAGCTTGTTGATTAGATTAAAAATGATACTGGAGAACTCTTTGCGGAATTGTAATGAAGTGTTCAGAATGAAGCAAATATCACTAAAAAATCTTTTGAATATTAAAACAAACTTGAAGATCTGAGGTTTTTCTCCAATGGTATTATTGTTTTCATCAATATTGGAAATATTGTTAATGTAATCATTACTCAATGAGATTAATCCAAACTTGTCGTTGAAGTCCAACTCATTTTTCTCAAAAACTTCAAAAGAGTTCAAATCATCAATTTCTTCCTGGTAGAAAATCAAAAATGTTTCCTCTAAAATTGGCAGAAATTCTTTTTTCATAAAAGAGTCAAAGAATTTGATTGGGATTTCATCAAAATTGTCATTTGACAAAATCAATATTGAGCCTTGAATGAAAAGTAAAAAAGGTTCTAAGATAATTCTCATATTGAATATGTTTGAAGGTATCAACTTTGTTTTTTTCAAAAACTTGACATCTTCAATGTATGGTGATGATATTTTGTCCAGCTCATTTGAACTAATGAAGCCCGGGAATAGATCTTTCAAAATCACTTTCAGATTATCATGTTTTTCTTCATCGTAAATAACTTTATCAAACTTGAACAGCTTGTCATTATTTCCGTTACTGCCACCGTTATTATTGTTCGTGTTACTGCTGCTACTGTTGCTAGTAAGTGCCGAAGTAGTGTTACCGTCTTTCGTACCAACAGTTGAAATGCTCTTGGTCAGTTTTGGCCCTAATTTTAATGAGTTGTCATCATTTGAAATGTATGTCAGTACGAATTCTCTGATTTCGCTTTGGACCAAATTCCACAATTTTTCTATAGACAGAGTGTTTTTATCATCGTCGAATTCTCCATTGGTGTGTCTTTTTCCATTGGTAATGCCACCGGTACTGGCGTTGACATTTTTGTTGCCAGCAGTGATATCTTGGGGATCAAATTTTTTAATAATTTCCATTGTAATCTTGGAACTCTGAATGAAGAATAGTAACTTTCTGAAAAAGTTCCAAAATAAATCTTGTAAAATGACGATATTCGAATTGTTAGTTGACAAACTCTGCTCGATTTTCAGTTTATGAATGATCAAATCATTTGAGTCTTGTGGTAGATTGTTCAAGAATTTAATTAGCTTTGGATACTTCAGTTTTGTGTCTTCGACGATTCTATTTATCAGCTGGTTGAGTTCCATGCTTGATCTTTGGATTATTATCTCAGTAAGTGTTGGCAGTTTGTCCAGTTTTGATATGATGGTCAAAATTGAGTAAATTTGGTTGAATGGGTTCAGCTGATCAGACAGATTATCCAAAAACTCATCATCTTCGTTATTTATTTCATCCAAAATATTGTTATTGTTTCCATCGCCATTCAGCTTATCCTCTTTCAGATTTGAGGACTTCTTTGTCAGGTTTTTAATGAAATTCTCGACATTTAGATGGTTTAGTGACGCGGTTTCCAGTATATCAATGTCAATTGAGTTCTTGATAAAAATCTCAATGTTTGAGGAGTAGCTTTTCGTAAAGTTATTCTCGATCTCGTCGTTCTTGAACAGCAGCTTGTCAGAAATGGAATTGAACGAGGAAAACTCTCTTTTGGAGAACACAATTTGAAACAACTCCTCAATCAGTATTTCAAACAGCTGTTCTCGCTGTGTCTCAAAGTAGTGCTCGAGGTTCTTCATGGCAGGCAGCTCCCACAGCCTGAATTTATCGCCTCTTTTGATACAGTCGTTGATCAGGCTTTCAGCTTTTGAGTAGTTCTTGTTATTCATCAATGTCTCCAGCTCAATGGGTATTTTCTTGATGTACTCGATGTTCTCCAGTATCTCAATCATCTGATTGTACGTATTCAGGTTCTCGTTCATGGAGTTGAGCTTATTCGAGGACTCACTGAGCTCGTCGTCAACATTCAAAACCGTCTCCTTAATATTGGAAATGGTCTTCTGCGAGTTGCTGAGCGCCTCCACCACCAGCCTGTACGAGCCCACGCTGTCATTGAACGCCTGGAAGTGCTCGTTGACGGCCATGTTCAGCCCATGGGCAATTCTTTCCCGCAGCTCGTCAAACTCAGGCCGCCGGTGCGCCAGCCCCACCGACGTGCTGTCCAGCAGCGGCAGAGCAATCTCCAGCGGGTTCACGTCTTCGCTGGTGATCTGCCTCCAGTATAGCTCCACCTCTCGCTGCAGGGCTGCTCTTGTTAGCGCTTTTCTTCTCCTCCAAGATCCTTAGATCAAAACAAAACGCCACTCACATTGCAAATTGTCCAGCGAGTTCTGCATCTTCTCCAGCTGGCTCTCGTCCCGGTTGTTCACCGACAGAACGCGTCTTCTCCTGGTGTCTCCACTCACCGACAGACTCATTTGGCGCGCCTCTTTTTCCTGCTATGTGTGGATTTTTGTGTAAATTCAGTTTTTTATTTTTGAAATTTGTTTACTTTTGGAATTTTGTATATAAACGGTGAAGCGCCTAAAAACCCGGTCCAAGACAGTTTTTAGAGCGAAACGAGCGGGTACTGTGAGCTGTGAGTGCTTTAGTGGGTGCTACTAGGGTGCTGCTGTATTAGAGAGAGCGTTTTGGCGTGTGTGTGGGCGCTGGAGCGGATTGTTTTGTGGCATTTTTGCGTACAAAGCCTGAAAAGAGACAAGAAACACCTTTTGGTGCCCGTTTAGCTGTACCTGAAGATGCTACTGGGGCTGTGGTGGCTTAGCGTGGCTGTGCTGGGCGTGGCACAGGGCTACTGGGTGGACCTGGCGAAGAGAAATGCCAATTCGAGTGAGATCTGGGACTACTCGTACACCTCAGACATGGACAGTGAGAGCAAGATCCGTGGGGTGTCGCTCGGTGGCTGGTTTGTGCTCGAGCCTTACATTACGCCGTCGTTGTTTGAGCAGTTTCTGGTGGACGGGATCACAGAGGCTGAGATCCCGTTTGACGAGTACTCGTTTACTGAGGCGCTCGGCAAGAACGAGTCGCTGAGCCAGTTGGAGGCGCACTGGTCCTCGTTCATCACCGAGGACGACTTCCCGCTCATCAAGAGCTACGGGTTGAACCTTGTGCGGATCCCCATAGGCTACTGGGCGTTCAAGATGCTGGACGACGACCCATACGTCAGTGGGGCCGAGAAATACCTCGACCAGGCGTTGCAGTGGGCCAGGGACAACGACTTGAAGGCCTGGATAGACTTGCACGGGGTGCCGGGGTCCCAGAACGGGTTCGACAACTCGGGCAAGAGAGGAAACGTCACGTGGCAGGCTACAAAGGAGAATATCAACCTCACCATCGAGGTTTTGGACTACATCTTCAGCAAGTATGGCGGAGACAAGTACTCTGACACGGTGATCGGCATTGAAATTGTCAACGAGCCGTTGGGTGCAGACCTCGACATGGACGAGTACCTGGAATTTGCGTACAAAATGTACGGCAACTACCGCAACGAGTACAACTCGAGCAACTATTTCCTGATCCACGACGCGTTCGAGGGCATCGGGTACTGGGACGAGCACTTCAACAACGCGTACCGCAACGTGTCGTCCAAGTACTGTCGCCAGTGCAGCAACAGGACCGACTACTACGGGGTGGTTGTGGACCACCACCACTACGAGGTGTTCACAGACTACCAGAACCACAACTCGGAGGAGACGCGGATCAGCGACATCCAGAACTTTGGCCAGAGCTTGCTGAGCGAGCAGAAGCACCACCCGTCGCTTGTTGGCGAGTGGTCTGGGGCGTTGACGGACTGCCAGAAATGGTTGAACGGGGTCAACGTGGGATCCAGGTACGACGGCACGTACGACGCGCAGGTGCTTCAGACGGTTTTCAACGAGACCGCGTTCAATGAGACGGGCTGGTCTGTGCACAAGCGCGACTCCACGGGCTACACGTGTGAGAACAAGACCAACCTGAGCGACTTCAGCGAGCTGTACAAAGCCAACATCAGAAAGTTCATCGAGGTGCAGGTTCTGTCGTACGAAAAGTACTCTGCCGGGTGGATCTTCTGGAACTACAAGACTGAGGACGCCATCGAGTGGGACATGCAGAAGCTCGTGGACAGCGGGTTGTTCCCGCAGCCCTTGAACAACTTCACCTACTTCTACGAGAACGGGACGGAGATCGCACTCAAATCGAACCCCAAAAAGAAGAGTTTCGGCGTGAAGCACAGCACCAGTTGGGCACATCTCGCAGCCTCGATCGCCCTCCTCCTGCTTTTTGTATAGACATAGACAGATGGCCGCACTGGGCCGCTGCTAATACACATTTATGCGTAATCTACAGAATTTCCTAGTTGGGATATTACAAAAGGGCATCAAAAAGATGAAATTAAAAAAATAAAAAATCAGAAAATAACAAAACAAAACAAAACAACGCAAAAGAGCCACCAGACGGTCCACAATGGTTGATATTGGTGACATTGACGAGTTTGAGTTGTCGCAGCCATTTTATCAGACTGTGAGCAGCGAGCCGGGCGAGAATGGCGCCAGCACAAGCGCAGGAAGAGAGGCTAAGCACCTGCTGGTGCTGGACTCGTCGTTCAACCCGCCCCACAAGGGCCACCTGGCGCTTGTGCTGAAGGCGCTTGCGAGCAGTGGCGACAAGCGGGAGGACGTGGTGGTCCTGCTGCTGCTGTCAGTGAACAACGCAGACAAGAAGAAGCAGCTGGCGCTGTTTAAAGATCGGGTGGCAATGATGCAGCTGCTGGCGGCACACCTCCATAGCCAGGCCGGGATGGCGCGCGTGGTTGTTGGCATAACCAACCAGGCCCGGTTTGCAGACAAGGCGCTGGTTCTGGCGCGCGAGCCGCAGTTCAGGGGCCTGGAACTCAGCTTTCTGGTGGGTTATGATACTTTGACCAGGATATTCGATACCCGGTACTACACCAACGGGCTGGGCGAGCTGGTTCCGTTCATGCGCGGGTGCGACATCTACTGCCTGGCGCGGGGCGAGAGCGAGGACGAGTCGAGTGCGTTCATCGACAGGCTGCCGTACGACGAGTGGAAGGAGAAGATCAAGATGGTGCCCAGCGATGAGCTGAACTGCCGGATCTCGTCTTCTGCGATCAGGAGGGGGCTCCACAGCCTGGCAGGGGCGTCTAGCGGGAGAAATGCGGCCTCAGAAGAAGACACCGGGCCCTACAGCGACACGATCGCAACTATCGCTGCTTTTATTCGACAGAGGGATCCGTATCGCCTCCAGCCTGGCACTGCGCAGTCGCAGCAGTAGCTTTACTGGAGGTGCGGGCTTTTCTGGGACAGCAGCTTTACTGGAGGTGCGGGCTTTTCTGGGACAGCAGCTTTACTGGGCAGAGGAAGCTAACGTCAAGCAGGATGTCACTACGCAGTCACAATTTAGAGCGTATAGTTGGTGCATCGGCTCAGTCGCCAGGACAGCAGCTTCACTCGGCAGAAGGGTCCGTATAGTTGAGCGCATCAGTCCAGAAGTTAACCTCGAGCAGCGTGACGTCCGCAAAGATCTTGACCAGCTGCATGGTCTTTGCAGCATCGATCCCAGCACCGTGGGCCTCCAGAGTCTTTTTGCCCAGCTCGACGGCCTCAGCAAACCTGTCGGTTCTGTAATCCTCGATCCACTGGACATACTCGGCCACAGGATTGTCGTTGTTGGCGAACGAGGCGCTGACCTCGACGCTGTCGGCCGCCTGCTTGTACCCGAACAGGCATGGGGCCAGGGCAACCTGGATGTCGAGCCAGTCGCCAGTTTTGGCAATGTGCATCAGGTAGTCTTTGTACTGCTTGCATGCCTCGCTCTCCACAATGTTGGAGAGGTCTGTGATGCCGTGGTTGGCCAGCTTGGCTCTGTGCAGCTCCATCTCGTTGGCAATGGCGTTCAAGATGTTGGCTTCGCGCTGGATGCACACGATGTCGGGCGCAACACTGGCGCTCAGCGAGTGCACCCTGGCATAGTTGATCAGGTAGGCGTAGTCCTGCTTGAGGAAGTGGATGAACTTGTTCTTTGGCAAGGAGCCGTTGCCCAGCTGCCTGACAAACTCGTGGTGCACATACGCATGCCAGTTGGGCTTGATGGTTGGGTGGTTGAGCAGAAACTCGACAAAATGGCCCTTGCTGAACAGCTGGGAGCCGTTAGGCAGCTCGGTCTTGCTGATTGTCGGGATGGCATAGAAGTGGTTGAGCGGGCCGTTGCTCTTGCCAGAGACTGCGGCCAGCGAGATGTCGCTGGTGGCCTCGATGCACTCGTGGACGTACCTGATGGCAGCGTCCACCGAGCACTCCAGCGAGTAGTTGTTGGCCAGGTTGGCCGCTATGGACGAGGCCAGGGTGCACCCTGTGCCGTGGGTGTTGCTGGTGTGCAGGTACTGGTTCTTGAAGATCTTGAACCCGTCGTTGAAGCTCGTGTACAGGATGTCTATGAGGTACGAGTTGTCGATGACGTTGTGGCCGCCCTTGAGCAGCACGTTCTTGCACCCGGTGGTTTGGTGGATCTTCTTGCACGACAGCTTGAGGCTGTCCAGGCTGGCCAGGTCGAGCTTCTCGCCCAGAATCAGCTCGGCCTCGACCAGGTTAGGCGTGATCACTGTCGCCTTCTGGAACAGCTTGCTGATGGAGGCCTGCAAAGTGCCGTCGTCCGCAAGCTTGCACCCGGACGTGGTGATCAGCACCGGGTCCACCACCAGCGGCTTGCCGGCGTGGTACTCGTCCAGGTACCTGTTCAGCACCTCCACGGCGTCCACCGTCAGCATCCCGGTCTTGACCACGTCGATCTTGATGTCCGAGAAGTTGGCGTGCAGCATCTTGTCCAGCATGGCGCGCGAAGTGTACGCAATGTCCTCCACTCCCACGGTGTTCTGTGCAGTCAGTGCCGTGATTGCAGTTAGTGCGTAACTGCCATTGGCAGTGATGGCCTTGATGTCGGCCTCAATTCCTGCTCCGCCCGAAGAGTCAGAGCCTGCTACCGTCAACACTGTGTGCATTGTCATCCTTGGTCTGTGGTTGCAAAGGAAGAGAGAAACTGGTTTACATTGGCTACTTAAATATCATTTAAAGTATGCGTTTAGGCTGGAAAAACTCAATCTCATCATGAGGTGTATTCGTTAAGTGTGCTGGGAAGCTGCTAACAGGTGCATGTGCCGGCCCCGGTGGTGGTGGTTTGTGGTTGGAAAGGAAGAAAGAGGCTGGTCTTCAATTGACTAGCTAAATATCATTTCAGGTATGCGTTTAAGCTGGAAAATAATAATCAGAGGTTTTGCGCTGGGCAGGTAGCAGTAGCACCAGGCTGAGGCTGGTGGGCTGGGACGCGCCTGGGTGCTGTGTTAGGGTGCAGTACAGCCTAGGTGATGAGCATGCAGTTAGTATTGGGGTGTTAGGATAAGGTGATTAAGTGAAGCGTTATCCCTCAACCTCAGTAACGGACCCAAGAGGATCAAGAATTTTGGGTTGAGTGGTGATAAAAACAGCTAATCAACTGAGCAAGTTGAAAGCTAATAGGATACTGCCTGGGCTAGTGCAGCCACACCGAACTCTGTCAGTTGGAGCTGATTAGCTGGTCAGCTAACCAGGTTACCAGTTTACCATGCTAACAATGTTAATGAGGTAAGCAGGCTTCTGTGTTAATGGGTTAACTAGCTCACCAGTTTACCAGTTAACCAACTAACCAGTTAATGGGGTAACTAAGTGAAGCAGCTAGTTAACCGGCTAATCCTAACCATTTGATGAGGTGCTAGCAGCTAACAGCTAGCAACAGCTAGTTGCTGGTGAGTAGGAGCAACCAGCAGTCAGTTGGCGGCTACATGGGTAACAGTTAATTCAAACAGCTCAGTTACCAGCTACCGGCCACCAGTTGAACTCAAAACAAGTGAGGTAGGTTATCTGTTATAGCACTGGCAGCTAACCAGAGATGCCACAGCCGGCCGTCAGCTGTTAATTTGAGAGCTAAACCTCATCATAAAGTATTTGTTAGTTTTGGCCAGCTGGGTGCTAGTAGTCTATGACTGCTGGCCCATAATACTATACTATTGCAGTACCTGCTGTATTGCTGTATTGTCATTACACGGTGCTATTTTTGAGGTACTGTGCCATATTTAGTAATGCCGTATTACAGTATGGTATTATGTAGTATGGTAGTTAACTTGGAGTACTATTATTTTGGGTATATTCTGCTTGTATTACAGTATTACAGTATGGTAGTATGATAATATTGCAGTTTGGAATATCCTAGCATGCTTGTGCAGGCTGAGCGGTGTCTGTACGTCCATCATACTACAGTTGTAAAGTTTGAAAGTTATATGTGTTATATTGTCTTTGGTTCTGCGGTGTTGGCTGGTCCATGCCATTGATACCATACAACCTTGTACTATGTGTATACAATATACACAGTACTGTAGTATGCTATACTGTGTAAGCGGCTATATGTACAATATGATACAGTCAGAACTGGCATGTATTCCATTGGAATACTATATAAGACAGTATTCTACATTTATACTTAGTACTGACTATATGCATATGACAACATTAGTACTGTGCTGTATGCTCATTATATTGCTGTTTGCTAGTACTACAATATGCATCTCATATGACATTAGTACCCTATATGCTTATTATGTTACTATTCTATATGCTTATTTAACTATATGCTTATTATGTTACTACACTACATGCTTATTATGTTACTACACTACATGCTTATTATGTTACTACACTACATGCTTATTATAATATATGCATACTATCATATGTTAGTGTGTGTCAGCACATACTACGCTAGGAAATATGACATCTACTGTGCTATATGCTTATTCGATAAACCTGTTCAATCGAAAACGCTTATTCGATAGCATGATATCTACTGTGTCATATTCAATCATATTTACTGTGCCATACTCAATTATATGACATCTACTGTGCTATATGCATGATAATATAGTAGTGCAATATGCCTATTCCATAATAGTTCTATGCTCGATATACTGTTCTATCAACTACAGAGATAAATCATCATAAAGTGTATTCGTTAGGGACAGCCAGCCTGGGACAGCTGGGGAGGGCTCACTCGTGGTTGGCGTGCACCACCAGCTCGCCGTCGGCAACGTCCACCCGCACGGTCTCTGCGTTTCTGATCTGGCCCTTCAGCAGGTACATCGCCATAGGGTTCAGCAGTTTCTTCTGGATGAGTCTGTTGAGCGGTCTGGCTCCGTACAGACTGTCATAGCCGTGCTCGGTGAGCCAGTCCTTGGCTGCGTCGCTGAGCTGGAGCTTGATTCTCTTGTCGTTGAGTCTCTCCTGCACCTCGGCCAGGCGAATGTCCACGATGCTTCTCAGCACCTGCTTGCTCAGGCGGTTGAACACCAGGATGTCGTCGATTCTGTTGATAAACTCCGGTGGGTACGCCTTCTTCATGGCCTCCACCACCTTCTCCTTCGACTCCTTGGACACCTTGCCGTCGTCGCCTGCACCGCCCCGGGCCACGTCCTGCAGCAGAATGTCCTGCCCGATGTTGGACGTCATCACGATGATGGTGTTCTTGAAGTCCACAGAGGTGCCCTGCGAGTCCGTCAGCTTACCCTCGTCCAGCACCTGCAGCAGCACCTTGCACACGTCCGGGTGGGCCTTCTCGAACTCGTCAAACAGCACCACGGCGTACGGCTTTCTTCTCACCGCCTCGGTCAGCTGCCCACCGCTCTCGCTCATCACGTAGCCCGGTGGGGCCCCGATCAGCCGCGACACAGTGTGCTTCTCCTGGAACTCCGACATGTCGAACCGGATCACGTTGTTGGCGTCGTCAAACAGGAACTCTGCCAGCGACTTGGTGAGCTCTGTCTTACCGGTTCCGGTTGGGCCCAGGAACATGAAGCTCGCGATAGGTCTCTTGTCGCTGGTGAGCCCGGCCCTCTGCAGCCGCACCGCGTCCGACACCGCGTGGATCGCCTCGTCCTGGCCCACAACCTTCTGCTTCAGCGAGTCCTCCATGTACAGCAGCCGGTCCTTGTCGCCCTTGAGCACCGTGTCCGTCGGGATGCCCGTCATCTTGGAGATCACCTTGGAGATGTCGTCCGACGTCACAGAGTCGTGCAGCAGGTTCTTCTTCTCCTTGGCGTCGGCCTCGCTGTCGCTCTTCTCGCTCAGCTCCACCTTCTTCATCAGCTCCGGGATCCGCGCGTATCTCAACTCGGATGCCCGTGCGTAGTTGCCTTCTCTCTGGGCGATCTCCAGGTCCACTTTGGCCTGCTCCAGGTCCTTCTTCGCGTTCTTGATGCTCTCAATCTCCGCCTTCTCCTCGTCCCAGATCTTGGTGAGGCGCGCCAGCTCCTCGTTCTTGTTGTGCAGCTCCTTCTCCAGCACCTCGCGTCTCTCCACGGAGACCGGGTCTGTTTCCTTCTTCAAGCTCTCCAGCTCGATCTGGATCGTCATGATCGATCTGTCCAGCTTCTGGATCTCGTCCGGCTTGGACTCGTGCTGCAGTCTCAGCACCGCACACGCCTCGTCCACCAGGTCAATCGCCTTGTCCGGCAGGAACCGGTCGGTGATGTACCGGTTCGACAGCACTGCCGCAGACACCAGCGCGCTGTCGTTGATTCTCACTCCGTGGTGCACCTCGTACCGCTCCTTCAGGCCTCTCAGGATGCTGATGGTGTCGTTCACGGACGGCTCGTTCAGGATAATTGGCTGGAATCTTCTCGACAGCGCCGGGTCCTTCTCGATTATCTTGTACTCGTCCAGCGTCGTGGCGCTGATGCATCTCAGCCCCCGCGCCAGCTTTGGCTTCAGGATGTTGGACGCATCCATCGACCCGTCCGTCTTGCCCAGCCCCAGCAGCATGTGCACCTCGTCGATAAACACGATAATCTCGCCGTTGGCCTGGTCAATCTCCTCCAGCACCTTCTTGAGCCGCTCCTCAAACTCTCCCCTGAACTTGGCGCCCGCAATCAGCGCCCCCAGGTCCAGCGCAACAAGCTGCTTGTTCTTCAGGCTCTCTGGCACCTCTCCTTTCACAATTCTCTGCGCCAGCCCATCAATTAAGCTGGTCTTACCCACACCAGCACGCCCAATCAGCACTGGGTTGTTCTTGGTTCTTCTCGACAGGATCTGGATCGCTCTTCTGATCTCGTCGTCCCGCCCAATAACAGGGTCCAGCTTACCTTGCTCAGCCAGCTTGGTTAGATTCGTACCAAACTGCTCTAACGCCGGCTTCTCTTCTTCTCCTTGGCCCTGCGGGTTCATATTCATCCTGAAGTTGCCTGGGCCCGACGCAAACCTCTTGCTTATCAGCTGGCTGCTCGTACCGCCGCTGCTCAGCCCATAGCTCAGGCTACTAGGCCTTGCCACCACCACTGTTGACATTGATTTCGCAAACGTTCTCGCCATCTGCCGGCGCAATTGGCTCTGCACCAGCCTGCCAGACACACTAGAAACTCTTCTCTGTAACATTGCTATCTCGCTTTTCCTCTAAGGCCCACAAACACCACCAAAACGACACAACCCGCTTATATAGCTAAAAAATGTGTCTTTCTGGAAAGTGCTGGAACTTTCAGACGCCGCTTGGTCAGTGCTTATGTCAGCGGTGGGCCCATTGCTTATGTAAGTGCTGATGTCAGTGCCAGTATGGCCGTGAGGCAGTAGAACGGCCAAGCTAGCGGTCCTGGCAGTCCAGCAGTCCAGCAGTCCAGCAGTAGCAGCTACGTAGTTTAGCAAACACTACATTGTCTGTTAATCGTTAACATAAATTCGTCACTCGT
The DNA here is from genome assembly GCA_030580055.1 of Starmera stellimalicola. NCBI lineage: Eukaryota > Fungi > Ascomycota > Saccharomycetes > Phaffomycetales > Phaffomycetaceae > Starmera > Starmera stellimalicola. Next base: position 50,322 of record JAKTSD010000027.1, on the reverse strand, counting down.
TATTCGTGGAGCCTCGACAGCAAAGGCCATGGGCACGCAACAGAGCATTCCCTAGAGCCTGTGCTGCACTCCATCTGGTCATTAATTCATCGCTGGCTGTTTAAAGGCCATACGCACCAAAGAGCATTCCGTAGTAGCTTACCTGCCCCCACCATAATCATTAATTCATCACTGCGTTTAAAGGCCATCGCCACACACTCACTGCGGCGACTGCAGATTGGATTCTGGGGTTTCCGTCAAGTATCGTGGGTCGATATTGAACTCAGGATGGAAAATTTCATTGTTGGTAGTGTCATCATTCTCCATTAAACTGTGGTCAATACTCGTGTTGCTGCTCGTGATATCCTCATCTGTACTGCTGCTGATTGCTGTCACGTTCTGCAGTATCGATCTTCCTCCCAAGTTCGATTGAACTGAGTATAAATCATCCTCAACAAGATCGTAAAACTGCACAACCTTGTTGTTGTTGCTATTGCTAGTGGCTGTGTTCAGAATAGGATTAATGTTCTTCATCGGTATATCATTCGAGGAAACAAGCTTAGCATCCTTCTTGCGTTTGAGCATACCCAGAATTTTACACATCTTGTTGCCTGACAAAAATGAGTTGAAATTGTCATTGAATTTGACGGTATTCTCATCAAAAAAGTTATCGCTTGATATCTTTCTGCCTAAAACTGCCTTCTTTTCGTATTTCTTTTCCAGTGTTTTGATGGTGTTTATCCATTCTCTTGAAACAATCGAAACACACAATATGGAAAACCCAAATATGTAAATAGACCAACTTCTCATCAGCCTTGAGCTAATAGTTATAGTTAAAAACACAAATGGCGCAGCCAGAGTGATTATTGAAAATATCGTCAAGCTCATGGACTTTTTGTTATATGCAAACTTTCTCTTCAATATTGAATAGTAAATAATCATAATTGAGAACAATGTCAGGAACAAGTATGAAAAGAAGTAGTCTGCAATATCAATCTTGTTGATTTGGAACTTAAAAAATGGCTCTTTTGAATCATTTATATTATGAATTAAATTCAGTATTAAATTCAATAATGATAAGAAATACCCAATCACTTTTACTTTGTTCTTTCTTTTATGGTTGCTGATACCAATGACAATATGTGTAAGGGAGCACCAAACCAGAAACCATGAAATTGCTCGCAGTATACCAAACTTTAAAGTGTATGTAATTTGGTTATCAAGAATTGACGTGTCTGAGAAATTTAGATCGTATTGGAACTTTAAAAAGTCAGTAACCTCACTCAGTATAACCGTGTGTGTTATTGAATAGAATAAATTGGTCAGCACTAGGAAATTGGGTATCGGATTCAGTGAATCTAAAAATAACAGTAATAATTGCATCCAACTTGCCGTAACTATCCCTATCAGCACTAGTGACAATAGCACTGTCGCACCAATAAATGGATCACTTTCATATGACGATAGCTTTATCTGGTCAAGCAAGTCGTTGATCATTGCATCGGTTGATGTTGAATTCAAATACCATTCTAAACTTGTGAAATTGGTTAAAAAATATGCCGGATACTTGATGTTTGCTGTCTCATTCGTAAAGTTTATGGTGCCAGCCGTTAGCTGAAAAACATCGACACCTTCAGCTTTGAATATTATGTCCTCTAATGACTCAAACTTGTCCATCAAGATGTTAAATGTTGTTTCTTATGCTAATTATTTAGTCATTTCTTTTACTTTTTTTTCTTTTTTTTAAAAAAAGCACTGCTTTTGGTCGCGTTAATCCGTCATTATGTAATTTACTGTGCAATGGTTATCTTACTAGATGAGATTTCATAGGGAAAAATAGCATTAACATGGACTTTGGTTTCAGTGCTGGTTGGATTAGAAAAGCTCATTATGGGGAGAAAAAAAGAATCCTCACTAAACAATAAATAATATTAATGTATTAAAACTGAATAATATGTAAAGTGTCTATGGAATGTGTTGTAGTGTCCTTTGGGGTTTTAGTGATTGCATTGTCTTTCTCATCTTCTGCCAAATCCTCTTTTTTTATTCTTTTGTGATATTTTTAACCCTGAGAATTTTTTATTGAATTGATTTAAATGAATATTAACAATATAGCATCTCATTTTGAAAATGCACTCATTCAAGTCAATAGAGGGTAGTGATACTCTTATCTCTATCAGGTCTTTGTTCTTTGCTGTTGACAATTTAGGCTGTAATTCTCGTACAAACATGAAATTATTGACACCTCTTTTATAAAAAGTTGATGAAAACCCTTCTGGATGGGGAACTGTACTTATGATGGTTTTATTGAAATTACTGTTAGATGGTTTAGCTTTCTGTGGTTTCTGTGTTGTATGTCCTGTTTTGGGAAAACTAACCTTTATTTCTTGACGTTCCTTATTATTATTATCATTATTATTCTGGTAACTGCTTGAGCTGTAATTATTCAAGTTTAAATCATTGAAGTTGGCTGTTGAAACTATTAGCTTTTTCGGTTTGGTTTCTTTCACTATTCCCTTTTCATTCAGTTTCAAAGAGCTCAAATCTGTGTTCAATTTCTCACTCGATTGGAATGGTGAAAACAAGAATGAGTCTGATTTTGTTGACAACGATCTTTCTTCATTATTCCAGATGTTTTTATTCAAGTTAATCCCATCCGCATTGGACATCGATCTTTCACCATAGAACGAGTTGTTAATATTGCTGTTATTACAGTTAAACCCATTAAAATTAAAATTCAGGTCATTTGTTAAACTATTCGTCTCTATTTTGATACTTTGTTGCAAGTCCAGCCAGTCATCATCTTCGTTGTGGTATTTGTATCCATTTCCATTGAAATTTACCGGTCTAAACGGTGTTTCTCTTACAAATGGATTAGCATTGAGGTTCAAATTCGAATTGTTATTTATGTTGAATTGGTTTTGTGCTGCATTGGGATTAATGTACTGGTTATCAGGCTGTTGTAGATGCTGGTTGTTGAAAATTTGGTTAAATTGTTGATGTTTTGATTCCCGTGGAATCATCTTCAACTACCTTTTCAACTGGTTGATTGTTATTACACTATTAAAAGAGTCAGAATTATTTTAGTTAAGAAAAAAAAAATCTTTTTAGCAAATGCAAAAAAAATCAAATAAAGGTCAAGACGAGATTCGAACTCGTGACATTCTGTGGGTGAAACAGACGTGATAACCACTACACTACTCGACCAGTACTTGTGATGGGATTTGTTGTTTTTTAAACATACTGTCCAAGCAATGCGTGTCTGTGTGTGTTCAACTAAACTGTGCTTTGTCGTTCACTTGGTGGCTATCCACAGTTATATATATAGCTATATAGTTTCTGTGTAAAATTTAAAATAATCCACGGTTCAAATGCTGACAAAGTTGGTTAATTGTTCTACATTTCAAAAATAAATAAATTTTATTTAGTGCTTAAAATATAATTTTATTGTTCAGCTTATAATTTCCCACTACTGTTACAATGGGAAAAAAAGCTAAACTTATTAGTACTACAAGCTCATAAATCATCATAATCATTTATTTCAATAAATAGAGAATATTTAAGTGAGATCCACAATTAAATATCAAATTTTTGATCCCATGAATCTAATTTCATTGTTCCGTTCTTAGCCAAGTTCAAGTGCATTTTGAATGCATCCATTAAAATGTGAGGTTCATGTAAGGATTTTGTCTTCAAAGCGTAGAACTCTGCTCTCTTGACATAGTCTAATAATTGATCAACATAGTCTGGGTGTGCAACGTTCTTGATGATTTCTCTTGAACGTTCTTTTGGTGACAAACCTCTCAAGTCAGCTAAACCATGGTCTGTTACAATAACGTCCAAGTCATGTTCTGTTTGATCTATATGAGAACAGAATGGAACAACACAGGAAATACCGGTTGGGTCAGTTTTAGATTTTCTTGCACTTGGTGTGTGCATAATTGAAATCTTTGCATTTCTCAAGAAATCACCTGATCCACCAATTCCGTGTAACATTTTAGAACCATTGACATTGGTTGAGTTGGCATGACCATAGATATCAACTTCGACTGGTGTGTTCATAGCAATGACACCTAATCTTCTGATAATCTCAGGAGAGTTGGAAACAACCTGTGATCTTAAACACAATTTCTTGGAGTAGTTATCCCAGTCGTTGAAGAATTTTTCGAAACCCTTTTCGGTTAATCTGATTGAAGTTGCAGTAGCGTAGTCTAAAGAACCATTTTCAAACAAATCTAAGAATGAATCTTGCAAAACTTCAGTCCAAACAGTCAAATTCTTAAAATTAGCATCAGCTAAACCTTCAATGATTGCGTTAGCAACATTACCAATACCAGATTGTAAAGGATGTAAATTTGGTGGGACTCTACCTTGTTTAACTTCATTTCTGAAGAATTCGACTAAATAGGAAGCGATTTTTCTGGACATTTCATCAGAAGGAGTGTTTGGTGGGACAATGTCCTTTTTAGTTGATTCAACGATTGCGACAACTTTCTCTGGATCAACTGGGATTGCAGTGACACCAGATTTTTGGTCTGGCGCGGTGTATGGTAATGGAGGTCTGTTTGGTGGGTTAATCGGCATATCAATGTCATGTAAACCTTCGAAAGAAGGAGTAGTTGTGTTAAGTTCAATGATAACTTTGTCTGAGACGGAAATCATTTCTGGAGATGCACCAACAGCAGGACCTGGAATAATACCACCGTTTTCATCAATTGCGGTTGCTTCAATAATTGTGTAGTCTAATTTGTTGTTTGATTTTTCTCTAAAGTAGTAACCGTAGGTTAAATCTTGAGCAAACATTGATAAGTGCTTGTCAAAGAACTGGATTCTTCCCTCGTTGATACCATTTGCAATTGGTCTGCCAACTTGGTGAGGAGCTCTTCTCTTGATCATGTTGTTTTCGGCCCATCTTGATTCTTCTGGACCAGCTGAAGCACCAACGAATAAGTTGAATTGCAATTTACCTTGCAAGTTGTTGTCCTCAACGTGCTTTGCTAAAGCGTCTGGAACAACTTTTGGTGCACCAACACCTGTGAACCCTGACCAACCCAAGTACTGATCATTCTTGAACAGTTGCACAGTTTCTTCTGGTGTTTTAAGTTTGTTGAGATAAGGTGCGTATCTGATTCTTTGTTTTAAGATCTGTGACATTTTCTTTTCCTATTACAAGCAATTGCCCAATTAACTGATATTAAAATAAATTGGTAAATAGAAGGGAATAAAATTCTAATTTGAATAAAGAGGTATTTTTTTATTTATTTATATAAATTAGTCTCAGCTGTCTGACATGAAAAGCGTGAGATTAAAACGGGTGGCCGGTAGGGCCCGCAGCACAGGATCCCGCAGGCCTACAATTCAAATTGCCACATCTGGCTGCAGAGGGGTACATAGTAGCGCGCAACTCAGCAGAAATGACCTGGCGGGGTTGTTTGTGGAAGGACTAACGGGTCTGAAATGGAAAATAACGGATTAATTTTGCGAGTGTGTGGGACTGTTGAGTGGTTTTAAGTCTCTGAATTTAGACTATTTGAGACTACTCTAAGACGGTCTTGAGACTATTTTGAGACTACGAGTTCCCACTGGGGGAGAGTGAGGAGTAGAAAAGACAGTTGAGCCAGTAATAAAAGTGCAATTGACCAGCTGGGACTGGGATATCAGGAATTAGTACCGAGCTGGCCCACACAGCTAGGCAAAGTCACGCAGGAGAAACTTGTTGAATTTTTTTAACCGTTTATATCATATTTTTAGTGACATATCTGAATTAACGCATCCGAGATTTTATTTCGTTTAAACAGCTTTTTTAACGTTTATTGAAAAATTGTTATTGGTATTATATAATACTGCAGCAGCACCACACCGGCAGGAGGAGCAGCAGCACCACATTTTTAGAAAATAATAACAGATTGTGTCATGCAGATCAATATGACAAAAACCGGTCTAAACTGCCACACAGCTTTTCTCTTCTCTTATCAAGCACCTCAGCTAGATAGTCTTCAGTGTCAATGAACTCGTCAGTTTCGAATAGCAGCAGGTCCTGCTGGCCCACAACTTCCAGGTACTCGCTGTATCTGCTCTCGTTTCTCTTGCTGATTCCCACAAAACAGCTGATACGCAACTTATTGCAGTGCCTAGTGATGTTTCGTAAGCTTTCTGCTGATCCACAGTAGCTGTGCAAGCTTATATTGAGTGGTGGTGTGCGCTCCAAACGCTTCAGGTACCCCAGCAAAACCTCGTCGCCTTTCACTAGATGGATTGACATAACTGGTAAATGCGCAATCCCAATGTCAAACTGCCTACTGAATACTTCCACCTGGTGATCCATCTTTACTCTGTACTTCCTGCTCACTTTGTAGTTCTTATCGATGCCGATTTCGCCTAGTACGAATTTCTGGCTAGCCGAGTTGCTGGTTACGATTGCAAGCAGCTTATTCCAGTGCGCGTTAAAGCTCAGTGGTGCTGGCAAACTGTCAATAAACCTGTCGACATCAGCTTGATCTTCTTGTGCACCAATCGCCAGCACATTCCTGTAATGCTCTTTCTTATCAACAGGCCCATCACCGAAATGGAACAAATGGCTGAACCACGGATGGATCCCGAATCCACACACTATTTTGTCACCAACCTTGTCACCAAACTTGTCACCAAACTCATCACCAGATCTACCACAGAGCTCTAAAATACCCAGATAGTCCGTCTCGTTTGAGGATAAAACCACAACCTTGTCAATTTTATCCAGTTTGCTACAAATCTGACCCGCATCCTTCACCGCATCCGAACGCAGATGGCAATGGGAATCATAAATCATACAATACCTCTGTATACATAGAAAACAATAGAAAAAAAAGAAAAAAAAACAAAATAAAGCAAAAAAGTACAAAAACCTTAATAATAAACAGCTACACAAACAAACCCAACAAAGCAATTATAGTAAAAATGACGTTGATTATTGCCTCACTGTGAGTCTTGAGCCACTGTACTACAACAATTGAGCTGTTGTCTAACAGTTTACAGCTTTCTTCCTTACACTGTTCAGTTCAAACTACCTTCAGAATTCGATTTAACCGATGATCTGCCAATAACAGTTCCGAAAAAGAGAACTTCCTCCATCAATGCTCAGCAAAATCCCACAATATCGGTACCACTACAACAGAACCAGTCGGTGCCAAACGACATCACCACCAACTCCTCGGTGGAGGATTTCTTTTCGCAGCAAAACTCCCCAAACAACTCAAACTTGAATTTGAACAACCTATCCATCAGCTCGAACCCCTCAACTCTATCTTCAGCAACACTGACTGGCGGCACAAGCAGTGCTACACCAAATAACAGCAATGCCAGAAAGATGTACCAGACCATGAACAAGAACTTTTCAACCAACTCGTTGTTCATTCCAAAGTCAAGAATTAATTTAAACACCATTAACTCGGTTTTGGAGCACGAGAAACTAAATATAAAGCCTTCAATTCCTTCACTAAAGAGGGCACGATCGAGCAATCTTATTCCAACAGAACCTAAGCCTTCGCAGTCAACAGCTAAGATATTTGAAGAGTCAACTTTTGAAGTAGTGGACTTTTTAAAGGGAAATGGCGGATTGAAAAACTCAATCAACTCAGCTATCAAAGATGGGCTGCTCAAAGAATACAAATGGGTAGGAACAGTAGGTATTCCAACAGATGAGTTATCAGAAAACTTGAAATCTAATATTTCAAACGAATTATCTACAAAGTTTAACTGTAATTCGGTGTATCCAACTGACACTGTTTTCCAGGGTTCCTATAAGAATTTCTGTAAAAAAATCCTATGGCCAACCCTTCATTATCAGATTCCTGACTCACCAAACTCAAAGGCGTTTGAAGACAATTCTTGGGACTTTTACAGCAACCTAAATAAGCTATTTGCAGATGAGATTATCAAGACTTACAACGAAGATGATATCATTTGGATTCATGATTATCATTTGATGTTGGTTCCGCAACTAGTTAGACAGGCTCTACCAAATGCAAAAATAGGATTCTTTTTCCATGTTTCATTTCCATCAAGTGAGGTTTTCAGATGCTTCCCACAAAGAATTAATTTGTTGAAAGGTTTATTGGGCTCAAACATAATAGTTTTCCAAACTGAAGAATACGTTAGACACTTTCAACAAACTTGTAATAAGCTACTACTAGCAGATATCAACAATAAAAACGAAATCAAGTTTTACAATAATATAATCAAGATCAACTCAATTTCAATGGGTATAAACCCTTTGAATTTGATCAACTATATGCATGACAACAATCCAGGAATCAGCCAATGGAGATACCTAATAAGACAGAGATGGGACCAGAATAAGTTCTTGATCGTGAGCCGTGATAAGTTTGATAGAATTAGAGGATTAAAGAAGAAGTTACTCGCATTTGAGATGTTCCTTAAGGAGAACCCAGAACTCGTTAACAAAGCTATCTTGATACAAATCTGCTTGAAATCAAGCTCAATTGACTCGGATTACGAAAAGGAGATTGTGTCCATTGTTGACAGAATAAACTCCTTGAGCTCGAATATATCAACTCACCAGCCTGTTGTGTTTTTGCACCAGGATATTGACTTCATTCAATATTTGGCTCTAATGAGCGAGGCCGATGCTCTGTTTGTGAACTCAATGAGAGAAGGAATGAATTTAACGTGCCATGAATTCATCATAGCTACTAAAGAGAAGAAGTCTCCACTGATTCTAAGTGAATTCACCGGTTCAGCTTCTATTTTTAAAGACTATTCACTTTTGATAAATCCATGGGACTTGAAGCAAATATCCAAAACCATAAAGAAGGCCGTATATATGACATATGAAGAAAAGTTGAAAAATTGGGAAGTTTTGAACAAGATTGTCTTTGAGAAAAACTACAAGAACTGGTTTGTCTCCAATATGAATCAGATAAATGAGGCATGGAACTTGCAGAAAGAGAGACTGTTGTTCAAAAAGTTGAATGTCACCAACTACCTGAAAAAATATAATGAATCAAATCTGAATTTCTTCTTGATCAATTTAAACAAGTTCAATTTGATTTCAAATGACTACTTACTAAACTTGATCATTAAGAGGCTTACAAATGATGAAAAAAATATTGTGTTTTTCTATTCAAACTTGAGGAGATTTGAAATCGAAAAACTGTTTAGCAAGTTTGAGTTAAACAGAAAGAAGATTGGAATAATTGCCGAAAATGGTTCATTCATCAGATATTCCAATGGAAATTGGGTGTCAATAATAGATCAAAATGAAACACTAACCAATTTGAATTCGATCAAAAAGTTTTTATTTGATCTATCAGAAAGATTGCCAAAATCTTATGTTGAAATGAATGAGTCTCTATTGAAATTCCACACCGAGCAATGTGTCAACGACCAGCACAAAAACTCAACCATTGGTGAGATTATCTCACATATCAATAACTTGAATAATGGAATCAGTGCCACTATAATGAATGAGAATTTGGTCATTATCCAAGAAGTTGATATCTCCATCAAGTGTTTGAAGTATCTATTTTCAATGTTTGAGGGAAAGATTGAGTTCTTGACCATCATTGACGAGAACTTGAATAACTTGAACACCAATTTCGAGTCGATATTCAAGTATATCAACGACCTGAATAACGATAGTTACTTTACAATCAATTTTGATGACAACGAGTCTTCCAATGCAAAGTTTTACATCAACGGCTGGAACGAGTTCTTTGATATTCTTGGCTGAGCTGTTGGACAAGAGGACAAATATATGAATAAAGTGAGACGCACAAATGTATGAAATTACACCTTTATATAAACCAGAGAAAGCATAGTATGTAAATCAGCTGAATACAATAATATATGAATGTAACGAGTAGATAACTTGCACCAAATGGAATTATTTATATGAATGGATAATCAAGTGAGTTAAGCATCGCATGTAAAACTGAATAATACTATATGACGAGCAGATACTTAAATCAAATAAAGTACAAATTATAAGATGAGATGGAAAAGCAACTAGCAGAGGAGCTTTTCTCACAGGTGCAGCAATGGGTATTGCCCCACAGGATCCAAGTTCTCATCTCTTAGACTAACAGACAGCTTCTTAGTCACAATTTGATCACTGCAAGCAGTCGAGAGGTGCACTGGCATGGAGTTTTTCACTCGTAGTGCTCGCATGCTGGTATTGCTGGTAGCCCTTTCATTGATATACGAGGGGTCAACATGAAACTATACCTGCTTACTCTCATTGCAAATCAGAGTCAGCTCCTTCAAATCACGAAAGTCCTTCTCACTCAAACCCTTATCGAACTGGACATAGAGCTTATCAAACTCAGTTCTGGGATCATTTCTGTTGATTATCCAGTTAATCTCTTTTGTCTTTTTGTGGCGTTCCCTGTCGGTCTCAATTCTGTTTAGAATTTGTTCCTTGGTCAGCGGCACGTCCTCTGTGCTGTCGCTTTTGGTGTGCAGCTGCTCAATCCTCGACCGTATTGATTTTTCTTTCTTAGCTATAAGTATTAGCCAGGATTTTCTAAACCCTGAGCTCTCCCCACTCGCTTCACCAGGTTCGTTCACTTTCACATCATAATTGGTGGCATCCAAGGAGTCAAACAAGGTGCGCAAGTCCCTGTTTTGCTCGGCTTTGCCAAACAACTTTTCTAAATTGTTCAGAATCTCATATAAATTAATCAGATTGATCAGATTATCGTTTGGTAGACAGTTCTCCACAATCTTGGGAAAGTCCCTTTCAATGTTCCGGAAGTAGGCAACGTCCTCATAGTCTTTTTTGTACAGCTTGTTGAGCAGATTCTCTATAAAGTAGACAATATTGATTTTAATGTTGAGGTCAACTTTATTGAGCACCTCTAAAATACAGGAATGAAAGTCCTCGTGGAGGTCCTGGAACTTTATGGCAAACGCAGTAGTCTTGCCCATCGACTGGCTCGACGGGTTGACGGTCTCCAGCAGCTGGATGAACTGCAGGCGGGCTTCAAAGGGGTCCATGTCGGTTGCTTTCACAGCTAGTCCCAGCAGCTGGAAAATTAAACTGAAAAATGCACACGTCAGCGCTGACTAAACATAATGAACTAAGCGCTGACATAAACACAATCAATAAGCACTGACTAAGCACCAATTTATCTGAAAAAATTTTATTTTCCAAATTAGCAGTTGGAAACCCAAAGACAGGAAAGATGCCAAAAGCTAAGGGAAACGTGAGTACGGCAGTGGGCTGGCTTGCCCAGGCAGCCAGGAGCGGACCAGAATGCTAACCGGGACAGGGAGGAAAGAACAGACGTCGTGGTAAAAACGACAATGCAGGTACCAAAAGAGAACTTATCCTGAAGGAAGAGGGCCAGGAGTACGCGCAAGTGACCAAGATGTTAGGTAACGGTAGAATCCAGGCCACCTGTTTTGACGGGGAAGTGAGAATGGGACACATCAGAGGAAAGCTGAGAAAGAAGGTTTGGATTGCACAGGGAGACATTATCCTGGTTTCACTGAGAGACTTCCAAGACGACCAGTGTGATGTTGCACATAAATACAACTCAGACGAGGCAAGATTGCTGAAACAACAGGGAGAATTGCCAGAAAACGCCAAAATCAACGAAACTGACACATTTGGCCACGAAGACGACGAAGATGTTAACTTTGAGTTCGGTGCTGCTGCTGACGATGACGAAGAGGAGGAAGATGAGTTAGATATTGATGATATCTAAGTGTTTAATGTGCTCGTTATATTCACTTGCGTGTTTAGTACTGGAATATCTAAATGTTTAATGTTCTCGTAATATTTCCTGCTAATTATGTTTAGTACTGCAATATCTAAATGTTTAATGCCCTCGTTATATTCCCTATGCCGGTGCATATCTCAATGTTTAATACTTTAATATCTGAAGTGTTAATGTTCTCGTTGTATTATTCACTACAGATCTTGAATGTTAATGTTCTTATTTAGTGGGCATTTAAACTGTTATATCCAAGTGTTTAGACTGCTATACTTGAACTTAACACTCTTCTCGTTATAATTAACTAACCATACTGAAGGTTTAATCTTTTATATCTAAGTGTTTAGACTGCTATACTTAAATTTAACACTCTTGTCGTTATATAAATTACTACATATCTTGAAAGTCTGTCATATCTAAGTGTTAAGACTGCTATACTTAAATGTTTAATGTTCTCGTTATATAATTCACTACAGATCTTGAAGGTTTAAACTGTTATATTTTATCTTTAATGCTCTCTCACCATAATCCCATTGGGTGCACAAGTGTGTAATACTCTCTCGCCATAATCCCACTGGGTGCACAAGTGTGTAATACTCTCTCGCCATAATCCCACTGGGTGCACATCGAGTGGATAGAGTGTCTAATACTGCTATACTTAAATGTTAAATTCTCTCATTATATCACTGGCTACGCATACTTAAATGTTTAAATGTTTACTGTTATCTTAATGTTTATTATTCTGGTTGTGTGATTCGCTACAACTTGTCGTAGCTCTCGTTGTCGATGTCGAAGCTGTCCATTCTTCTGAGCCCGACGGTCTCCTCGTCGTCGTGGCTCACAGACTGCGTCTTTCTGTGCAGGTTGAGCGATCTTCTGGCCTGGAAAACACCGCCGGTACCTTCCATTGGAATGTCGTCCAGGTCGTCGTTGGTGGTGAACAGCGTGTGGGTGTCGCTGTTGTTCTTGATCCGGGAGATGTTCAGCAGGTAGACCCCGCTGAATATTATCAGGAACCCGCAGATGAGCGAGATGGAGTCCTTTGGGCCTGCGTCATCGTAGTTTCTGAACAGAATGAAGGATGCAACCAGCGTGGCGGTGGTGAAGGTGACATAGTACAACGGGTTGACAATCGAGGTGTCAAACTGGTCCAGCGCCTTGTTGAAGTAGTTCATCTGGGTCATGATGCACACTATGACAATGCAGATGAAGAGGTATGTTGATAGGTGGGTGAACTGGTTGTTGCCGTTTAGGGTCAGTTTGAGCGCGATGCCAAACGCTTTGATGGACACAATGGAGATCGAGCCCACCGTAGAGCAGATTGAAATGTAGTAGATGGGGTTGGTGTGTCCGTAGACAGGCGCAATACGGTAAATCATTATGAGCGCAAACACAACAACTATCAGAACGTAGCTGAGAAACAGTGGTGTGAGCGCATACTGCAGGATCTCATCAACAGTCTCAATGTCCTTGTCGCTTGGGGCGTGCAGCACGATGATGACACTTCCCAGCAGGCAAATGGCGCATCCCATCTTGCCCAGAGTGCCTAGTTCTTCTTTCAGGAAAATAGCGGCCAGGACTGCCCCAATGATCACCGACAGTGCCCCCAGCGGAGTCACCAGGATTGCTGGCGCAAATGTGTACGCTGCAAAGTTCGCCACCTCTCCTATAACCATCGTAACCATTCCTGCCCACCAGATGGGGTTCTTCAGGTACTCGTATCCGCTGCCTGTGAATCCGTGTCTGCTGGCGTCTGTGAGCCCCTTTTTCGTGATAATGAACGACGTCCCAATCGCTAGCGACGACGAGATCGCCAGCGCAAGCCCAATGTACTTATCAGCAACCATTTCAGCGGTGTTTTGCCTGGTGAGTGGTTTTTGAAACCGTGTTGTTTTGAGTTTGAATTTTCAGGCTTACTGCCGGGGGGATTTGTGCTGGGCAGGAGGGCTTTTTTTCCAGGCGGGGCCGGCAGCCTGGGCGGGACTTTGGCGGATTTCTAGTGGGAAAATGTGGTGATCTGGGAAATCCTAGAGGGGGGAAGTGCTGGAATGGATAGGATAATTGGGTATAGGGCTTTTTGCCTGGATTCTCACCACAAACAAACGTGATAAACCACCGCCAACCTACAGCTTTTATGGCTGTGAAAAAACTGGAATTTTTTTTTGTGTTTTCACCAATACCCAAACCACAGCTGTTTAGAGGCCTTTGGCAGCGCAAAATGACCACAAAAGACGTTCTGCCACTCGAAACACAATTCAGCGGGAAAGTGCTGACGGCCGAGCAAGTTTCAGCGGTGAAAGCCACGCTAATAGCAAACAAATCAGTCACTTTAGTCAACTACGACTTGTTTCTGGGTACTGTTTTCCCCAGTTTGATCGCTTCCTTGCGAGACTACACAGGTGTGGGCGACTACAGAGTGAAGGTGGTGGACTGCATTGCCATTTGGGCGCTGAGATCAAACCAACTAGCGGCAAGGGACCACGCTTTCAAGCACAACTTGAACAATGGTCTGTTTGTGACCAACTGCGACTACTTGATCCAGTACGTGATTGATTTCTGGAATGAAACAGGTTCCCCATTGTCGAATGCGCTAAAGGATCTGTTTAACAAGCTGATAAATTTGATAAAAAACTCGGTTGCAAACTCGCAAGCTCTGTTCAAAACCTGGATCGACAAGATAATGCTCATCAACCCATCACGCAGAGTCTTATACGTCTTGATCGAAACACTCAACAAAGAGGTGGACTCAAACGACTACATTGTGGTGAAATTTCCCAAGTTCATTGAGTCGTCCATCAACGAAATGAAGTCAAAGATATTGGCAAATATCATAAGCAAGGCTTTATTGTCTATTTATAAGAAATTATACACAGATGAAGACAGCGCCCAGTATTGGATGGATACGTATTGGCAGCCAATTTTTACCCAGATGAATTCCGGCAGCGACAGTCAAATCACAGAAAATATACTAACGTTCTTGCTACCAAATTTATTCAAGTTGTCCAGAAATGGGTTTAAGCTGTTCGTCAGCAGAATAAACAAGCAACAAAACCAGCTAGACTTGTTTATCTCGTGCTTGAATATAGGTCAAAACCTGGCCATCGAAGATGATCCTTTCCCAAACCTAATCTCCAGAGATTTGATTTCATCTCTACTGAAGAATCCAGTTTACAAGATCAAGGTGTTAAAATTACTTACAAGTTCGGCAAAGGGTTCTAAATTAATCAATTTTGAGGTTTTGGACATTTTGAGATTGAACTTAGACATTTTCTTTAATGATATTGAAATTGAAACAAGAAATGAGTTTATCAGTTCGTTCAAACATTTCATGTCAAGATTGAAAGACTCTTCCTACTCATTAGCAAGAGACTCCAGAAAGCTGTATTTAGCCGGGTTTACAGACCAGAGTGAAGCTAAACTAGCCCATTTAGACCACTACAAAGAGTTCTTACATTGGTGTATTGATTTTTTCAAGTATCAGATCAAACCAAATTCTCAATACCATCGAGTCACAACAGGTTTGAATTTATTAAACTATTTAGTTGATATTGGCCTGGACTCAGGATTTACTCCTGTCAGTAAACTGAATATCAATTTCCCAGATATAATAAAGTTTAGAATTTTTGATAAAGTTTTAATCAAATTACTGTTTGATAATTTGCTGAGTACATACGATGATATTAGAAATTATTCAATGGTTTTAATTAACAAGTCGAACTATGAGATTACAGAAACTGAAAAGCAAAACTTGATTGATAAGAGTTTCAAGATGTTGAATAATTATTCAAACTCAGAATCTGGTGCTAAGATCTTAGAGTGCCTTTATTTGATTTTTAAAGATGATTCAATTATTGACAAGCTATTGGAGGAGATGCCAATAAATTATGAAATTAAACAAGCTGTTAATCATCCAGTTGATGGGTTCTTCAATTCATTGGAATTGATTATCTCTCACAATAAAAACTATGCAAACTCAGAAAAGCTAATTCAAATTTCTGAAACGATTTGGTTTAAAGTTAAGGACATTTTAAGTCATGACTCACCAGAAGGTTGCGATAATTACGATGTTGGATCATCCCAACTGGTTTTAAGTTATGCATGGAGATCTACTAAACAATCAACATTATTATTACAACAAGTTTTAGACCTTGAATTGACTAATGACCAATTACTAAGAATTGGTGAATTGGTATTGGATCAGCTGTCTACTGTTCGTCATAGGGGTGCATTTTCGTCAGTTTATCCAACTTTTATAAAAGTGGCAGAGAAAGTCTCCAAACGATTGCCTAATCAGATTAAAAGCTGGTTGGATTTGAACATTGATACGATTTCCAACAAGACTCAGTCGATCAGCAGAAGATCTGGTGGATTACCATTCTTGATCACAGCAGTTATAACAGTTGATAACGAACTAATTGAATATGCGTTCAATAAATTGATTCAAATAGCACAAGTACCTGTTAATGAGAAGGAGGATGGAGAAAAAATGGATATTCCCCAAGTTCATGCTTCTAATTGTTTGAAAGCCATTTTCACAGAATCTCAATTATCAACAATCTGCTCTCCATACGTTTATAAAGCATTGGAATTGTCATTATTAAACTTTTCATCAAAAATTTGGTCAATGAGAAATTGTTCAATTATGTTGTTTACCGCGTTACAAAACAGATTATTCACTAAGAAGAAATTGAATTCAAGAGTGTTTTTCTCCAGATATAAAGGTATCAAAGAGATTTTGATTAAAATCTTGCAGAACTCAATTGATCTAAAAAATTTAGAAACGTTATTCCCAGTTTTGACTATTTTATCAAGGTTAGAATCCAGTTCTGGGTACAATGAGTTGGATGATTTCAAGCCATTGCTTAAGATATGTCTTTCAACTAAGTACTGGAAAGTTAGGGAGGCTGCATCAAGAGCACTGCCATCATTAATTGAGAAATTTGATGTTGAAGCTCTAGAATTGATTAGAAACTGTTCAATTACAAACCAGAACAAATTGCATGGTCACTTGTTAGCTATTGTTCAATTGAATGTTTACTCAGCAGAATTGGTCCAGGAGGTTTTCAGCAAAAGTGCAGAGCTTTTCTACAGCAACCCATCTTTTGTTACGTCAAAAGCCTTTGTCACCGTGCTGTTCAAGTGCTTAGAGGTTCAACACAATGAGGAAATTGTCGATGGATTGAGACAGTGGGTGTTGAAAGAGAACCAAATCTATGAAATCAACGGGGCCAAACAGTTGTTATTATCAGAGATTTTTAGTGGTTTATTGCAGTACAAAATGTTGAGCACAGACCAAGTTGATGAATTACTACTGAACTCATTAAGGTCCAAGTTTTTTGAAGTCCAGCTGGTGGGAATCGAGTACTGCCAGAAAAATGGAATTGCTGATAACGAAGAGTTGAATAAGCTAGGAAATGACGACGGTACATGGATTTTTATCAGATCCAAGGTCCTACCGCTTTTGAAACAGTTTGACACTGCAAAACTGTTTGAGTTTGTGAAGAACGAGGAGTTCAGCGAGGATATCAAGAACTCAGCTATTATCCTTTTGGGAGATTTAGTTCCAGTTGATGCAGGAAGTGAGGAGTTTAAAGAGTATGTTGGTGTTGTTGAAGACTGCTTAGACGAGGATTTGCCATACACTGTGAGAATTGCCGGGCTACAGTCTGTCATCAGGTACCTGGAGAGGGACGGCGAGAATGCGCAATGCCTCTTCTTATGCTACAAATTCCTAAGTGATGATGACGAGGAAATAAGAGAGTTAGCCTCGAGTTGTTTCAACAAAGGCGAGGAAGTTATCCCATGGGTCGCAGCAGACGAGTTCTCCAAGCAGTTTGGGTCCACTGAGAGTGCCAAAGACGTAATATTGAGAGAGTTTCTCAGGTTCAAACCAAACTATTCATACAAAACAAGTTCGAACGAGGTCATTTTCGCCGTTGAAAAGAAGAATTTATACAGAAACGAGTTTGAGCAGAACCTGCAGCTGCTGCGCATGCTGAAGAACTGTCATGGTTGGTTCAGCAAAGAGGACGAAAGGGCGTTCGGCCAGCACATTGAGGAACTACACGCAAAAGTTGTCAGCTTCTTCCAGCAAAATCCCGACGAAATGTTCATCGGGTGGACGAGTAATGGCGATGTGTTTGAACAGGTTTCTGCCAGCTTGAACTACGTCAAAGAGTGGCACTTTGACCAAGCCCTGTTTGCCCAGCTGGCTCAGCAGGGCGTCTACCTGTACAATTTGTGATCACCTTACATAATAACTAACTAATGCTTACATAACACGAATAAAAATTTGGCATAAAAATTTCTCTTTTATTAGTCAACTACACCACGTAAAGAGGATAAAATGAAGTCGTTTCTGGACCTGCCAGCGGAGATTCTGATTGAGATATTTAGTTATCTTGATCTGGAGGACCTTTTTGCGCTGACGGAGATTTGCAAGCTGTTCAATTCGATTATCAATGATGAAGAGCTGTGGAAAGTGTTGATGTATAAGAAGTTCCACATAAGGAGCTTCAGCTCTGTTTCCAACTCGTACAAGTTCAGTGTTGAGTTTTTCAGGCGTGCTGAGATGCTGGCCAAGTGGAAAAAGACTGCTGGGTTCCACAAATTCATGATTGTCAATACCCTAAACTATCACCAATTGGAAATCAACTATCCCAGATTACTCACGTTTGCAGACGACTGCGATGTCCAGATTTACTCAATTCCCAAGGGAAAAATAGACATTTGCATTCCAGTTGCGACACCGAGTTCCAGCTCGGCGTTTTCGTTCAATTCCACCGTTGCATGTACGGGATCCATTAATGGGTACATTTTCTTTAAACTGCTGCAGCCCAAGCAGTACTGGAGTGAGAGCAAGAAAGTGCAGGTTGGCGAAGACAGAATGGTGATGTGCATTGATAACGATTATGACAACTGTTTTAGTGGCGACGACAAGGGCGAAATCAGCGTTATTAGTCTGAAAAATGTTATCAACTCAGATAATGAGATGGACATCGCCAAGTTCAAGCTTGGTGATGCGCCGTTGGTCAAAGTTAAGGGGTTCAAAAACACCGTGATTGCATATGACTTTGAGCATATCTATGTCGTGAACCTGGGCGAGTCGTTGATCAGCAAAATCAAACACTCGTTTGAGAACTTGCACGACATACAGTTTTTTGAGATTGATTTCGGCGGCGAGGTGGTGATCATTGGAACAGAGGACGAGCTCAGGTTCTTCTCGTACAACAAGAGCTCGTTTGGCAGACTCAAGAAGTTTGTTATAGGGAGAAATGACTCGATATTCAAAATATGCCTGGAAGAGAAGAAGAAGTTCAGCAGAGTGGACCACCGAGTCAGTGGTGGGGACGGGTGCAACCTGGGGATTCTGAGCAAGGCGGGCAGGGTGATCACGCTGAACACGAGGAGCCTGAGGAGCCGAGGCACCAGCGACAGCACAGAGGAGGAAAGAAGCGAGTCTGTGCAGGAGCTGGTGGAGTTTGTGCCTGAGATTGACGACCTGGACGTGCCACTGGAGTACGTGTCGCTGTGCTCGATTGCCATCAACTCGCTGGTGGTGCTGGTGGGCAGCTACAACGGGTATGTGTCTGCATTCGACGTGAATACCGGGAATCTGGTGCGTCAGGTGTCGAAAAAGATACCCAAGCGGTACCTGCCTGCCCGGGAGGCTAACAGGAGCTGGCTGGTGCCCGTGGACAAGATCCAGCTGGCGTCGAACCACAACAGCAGCATCAACGACAGCGACATCAGCGGTGTGTTTAGCTGCGGAACGGTGGTGCAGTATTTCCAGTACGGCGAGCTGAGCAGCTACGGCAGACGAGGTTCGAGCAGCAGGCGGGGCCAGGCATCTGGGGCAGTTGGTGCCAGCGGACGCCGGGGCAAGGACCGGTTCAAGGCAGCCATTAAGGGCGATCTGAGCGAGATTGAGTACCAGGACTACGAGAGTTTGCAGAAGGACAGGCTGATTGAGAAGTACAACGGGACCGATGTGACTTCTGATGAGGAGCTGGAGCTGGCTATGGTGTACAACCAGTCGCTGCTGGATGCGCAGGGCGGTGGGAGTGGTGGCAGCGGGCTGGACGCGGACGAAGAGCTCAGGCTGGCGCTGGAACTGTCCCGTCTGGAGGCTGAGGAGCCCACCGAAGGCACCCTAGAGGATCTACACCCTAGCAGGGAGCTGCCAGGCAGCAGGGAGCCCCCAGAAGATGCAGACGAAGAGCTCAGGCTGGCGTTGGAAATGTCCCGGCTGGAGGCTGAACTTCCAGCCACCACCAGGGATTCTGTGGATGCCCCAGCCACCACCAGGGACTCTGCGGAAGCCCCAGACACCACCAGGGATCCCGCGGAAGCCCCAGACGACCTGGAAGAGCGCGAGTTCCAGCGGCAGCTCCAGGAAGCGCTGAGGCAGTCGCTTTCCAGCTGAGCGTGAAGCTACTGGTGTGACAGTGGGGTCCTTGGTAGGGTCCGGACGACTCTTACAGGCCAGTGGGGGTGTCTACAGGTTACAGGGAGGTCCCAGACACCACTAGAGGGTCTCTGGAGCGCCTGCCTGTGCGCGTACCAATTTACACGGGCAGCGCCCAAATGCCAGTGGGAGGTCCACAGGTTACTGGAGGTGTACAGGTTATTGGGAGGTGTACAGGTTCCTCGGAGGTGTGGGAGCTCTACAGGTTACTGGGGTGTGGAGGGCAAGCTGCAACCACCCCTATAGGCCAGTGGGCGCGGCAGTGCCCCTACCAGGCCGGCGCGTCGTACAAAATCTGAAAAATTTATACGAAAATCAAACGTTCGTTCAACAAACAACATCAGCAGCTCGTTAACGCGTTTAGTTAGTGAGTTTACAGAGCAGAGCAGAGAAACAGACAAGATGGCACGCGCACAGAACGTGGGTATCAAGGCGATCGAGGTGTACATTCCTTCGCAGGCAGTGAGCCAGGTGGAGCTCGAGAAATTCGACGGTGTCTCAACAGGCAAGTACACCATTGGGCTGGGCCAGACCAACATGGGCTTTGTCAACGACAGAGAGGACATCTACTCGCTGTCGCTGACTGTCCTGTCGCGCTTGCTGAAGAACTACGACATTGATGTGAACTCTATTGGCAGATTGGAGGTTGGTACCGAGACCTTGCTGGACAGATCCAAGTCGGTCAAGTCTGTGCTGACGCAGCTGTTCGGGGACAATGCGGACCTGGAGGGTGTGGACAACATCAATGCGTGCTACGGGGGTACTGCGGCCGTGCTGAACTCGATCAACTGGGTCGAGTCGTCCGCCTGGGACGGCAGAGACGCCATTGTGGTGTGCGGTGACATTGCCATCTACGAGAAAGGTGCTGCCAGACCAACCGGGGGTGCCGGTACCGTCGCGCTGCTGATTGGCCCAGACGCACCAATCGTGTTCGACAGCACCAGAGGGTCCTTCATGGAACACGTCTACGACTTTTACAAACCAGACTTTTTGTCCGAGTACCCATACGTTGACGGACACTACTCGCTGAGCTGCTACGTCAAGGCCCTGGACAAGGCGTACGCGGCGTACAGCAAGAAAGCCATCAAGGCAGGCTACAAGGCCACCACCAAGGACACCATTGGCGCAGTCAACCACTTTGACTACAATGCGTTCCACGTTCCAAACTGCAAGCTGGTCACCAAATCGTACGCCAGACTGCTATATAACGACTTCAGAGCAGACCCATCGCTGTTCCCAGACGTTGATGCCAGCCTGGCTGCGCTCTCCTACGACGAGAGTCTCACCAGCAAAGTGGTTGAAAAGACTTTTGTCACCTTGGCCAAGAAGCTGATCGAAGAAAGAGTCAGCCAATCCCTCAAGGTCCCAACCAACACCGGTAACATGTACACCGGCTCCCTGTGGGCCTCTTTGGCCTCTTTGCTGTTCTACGTTGGCAACGAAGAGTTGCAAAACAAGAGAATTGGTCTTTTCTCCTACGGTTCAGGTCTGGCTGCCACCCTCACCTCTGCTGTTGTTAAAGGCGATGTTTCCAAGATCATCAAGAACCTGGACTTTGACAACACCTTGGGTGCAAGAAAGATTGCCACTCCTGAGGAGTACGAAGCTGCTTTGGCTCTGAGAGAAGCTGCCCACTTGCAAAAGAACTTTAAGCCAACCGGTTCCATTGAAACCTTGACTCCTGGCACCTACTACCTGACCGAGGTGGACGACAGATACCACCGTACCTACGCCGTCAAGGAGTAGGCTGCTGAAGTGTAATTGCTGAACGCTCAATAGATAGCTAGTTACTGTGCTGTAGATGACATGCTCGCTTCAGCTTGGTCATTCTGTAAAATCGCCATGAGGACGCTGTAGCGACCACCATAGGGTACCAATGGGCTGTAATACGGTGATATGGTGCCAGAGTAACAATTTCTTTACCGTTACTGTCGTAAAACCAACTCTACTGGTTTACTCTAGTGTCTATACGTTGTCATATAGTGTACTGTGTATAACCAGTGTACTGTGTATAACCAGTGTACTGTGTATAACCAGTGTACTATGTATATGTGTAATGTATTATGTGCTATGAGAACTACACCACTACCACTGGTGTACACCAAAGCTGACTGTCACTGTCATACCCTTGGAACGGTGTACGCACACATACAGCACCACTACTATGTGCAACCGTTACTATATGTCCTATCACCTTAATACTACTCTGTAACGACTTTAGAATCACTTACCAGCTTACCCACTACAGCTATACCTGCCGGCTACAAACTACAGCTCACTACAGGCTCAGGTTCTAAGCTCTGGCTGAAACCATATCTACAGTATATGCTTAAAGTACTTACCAGCTTATCCACTACAGCTATACCTACAGCTCACTATAGGCTCAGGATCTAGCTAAGGCTGAAATCATATCTACGGCCTGTGCCTGGTAGCAGGCCTGAGGCACTAAATGGTAGGCACACACCCCAACGGTCAAAGCCCAGAACACGCAGGCGGACGCACACCGATGCAGCACCACGCACCCGCAGGGCCCGCAAACAAACACCAGCCAATCACAGCGCGCAGAATTGACAGGAGCAGCGCTCACAACCAGTTTGCCGATTTTCTGAATTGACTCAAAATATTTCAGATTTCATATATTTTGACTTAAAAACAACAACTGAAACTTGATTACTTGCCTTGTTTCGTTACTTTGAACTTGATTTGAGGTTAAATTTACAGGGCGGTTCGAGCTAAGATGGTTTGGGATCACTTCTACAGCGCCAAGGTGCCTTTCTGCTGCTTCCGGAACAACTTCTACACATCCTCGAAGCGTTATCACACAACAAAGGCACAGGCAACTGCGTTTTTTGACTCGACGTTCAACTATTTGAGACAGCAGGGCCAGCTGACGGTCCATGACTCCACGCTACACAGCGGGCGGCTGCATGTGAACCCGCTGCCTTCAGTTTCCGCTCACGGACTGCAGATCGATGACGAGAGAAACCTACCAGACACCTCAGCGGGCATTGTTATTGCCGGTACCGGGAACACGGTGCTCAACGTAATCAACCTCAGCCCAGCGCTGCTCAAGAGCAACTACCTGCCAAAGATAAGTATTGGCGAAGCGGACGTGACCAGCAAGAAGCCGATCATCAGCAAGAAGACTCAGCAGATCAGACAGTTTTCCACAAACTACGAGCTGAAGGAGTCCAAGGTTTCCATTAAGGACGCGGTCAGAGATGCGGCAAAGAAGATCAAGCTGGATGAGGCGAAAAAAGAGGAAATAGCCGCAAAGGTTGAGAAACCGGCCAAAGAAGAACAACTGAAAGAGCAGCCAGTCCAGGACGATTCCACATTCTTGCAGGAGCAAAGCACTCAAATACTGCTAGCACACGAGGCCAAAGACTACAACAAAATCAACTCCATCTATCTGGCTCTGAAAAGAAACAACATAGTCCCATCAAGAGAGATTTACAAAATAGTGCTGAACTCCATAAGCGTCAGAACACTGGACGATTCCGTGGACGAAAAGCTGTCAGTAATGCTAACTGTCTACCAGGACCTGATCACCAATAAAATCAAACCAGATTTATCAATTTACTCCATAGTTCTAGAGAAGCTGCTGGATTCGTCGATATTGTCCTTCAAGGACTCAAACGTCTCCAATAATGGGTTCGATTTTTTCAAGATTGCTATTGATATATTCAATGCTTCCAATGTGTCGAATATCCAGCAGTTTGACTACAAAATCTTGAACTCGATTCTGATTGGTATGAATTTGTACCCTGGAATTGTCAACATCGAGTCATTGATGAGGCTATTCCAAAAGAACGGACAGGATGGTGTCAGCTCCTTTGAGAAGAATCAATTCTATTTTATTGGATTGATTAACTACTGCAAAAAGCTGAACGATCCAACAATTTCAATAAAACTATACGAAGAGTTTAAAGAACTATCACAGAACAAAGAAAATAGCAATTTGGTCAACTATCAGTTTGAAGTTTATTCAGTTTTCATTTCCACATTAATTGAAACCAACCAAATTTCAATTGCCACCAAGTTTTTGGACAAACTGTTGATTTCAATTAAAAATTTCGAGAATTATGAACCAAAAATCTCCAAATTGCTATCCTCATACATCTTGAGTCTTTCTAAAATTAATGCAGAAAAATCTTTTGAAATCTGGGAAAACTTCAACAAAATCCAATGGATACCTGACTTTTCATACAATTTTTACTCAAATTTCCTACCAAATTTGAATGAAATCTCATATGAGAAACAGCTAAAAGTTTACAACTTCATGTCAGCATTGGAAATCAAGCAGGAGCCAACTAATTTGGAAAATATTTTGATTGTCCCAAAAATCAACAAACCATCAATTTCACTGTTCTTGGTTAACGCTATTGAGCACAACGATAAACAAACAGTTTTGAAAATTGTCAAAGAGTCATTCTTGAGAAGTAATCAGTTCCAGCCTGAAGTTTATCCGTTACTTTTTGACTATTTGAATAACCTGAATTTGTCTCTATCAATTGTTAACAACCACGGAATTAACTCAGCTGATAAGTTTAAATTCCTCAATGAGTTGATCATTTCTGTCAACAGCAACAACAACAACTCAGAAATCAGTCTGAGCGTTCTGAATCAAATTTACAAGACAAACTTTTTTAAAGAGCTAATTAACTGTTTCAACCTGAATGAAAACAACAGCAATCTTTACAACAACAGTTTATTTGGAATGATCACCATTTTCAATAATTCAATATTCACACAGTACAGCAATACCAACACATCATTAAACAACAGCAGCAACAGCAACAACCTGCAGATAGTGGAACTGTTAGCACCTCTAATAATAGAATTCAATGACACCTTGAACTACTACACACCTCTGTCCAATGAGTTGATCCAATTCAAGTCGGACTTGAACGCCTTTTTCAAATTTGAGACACAAACAATGGATTTATCCAACTGTTCGTCGCAAGTCCATGAAGCACTCGAGCTGCTGAAAAATTAATGCCCCCACTGCACCCCATTTTACTTTTTAACTCTTCAAACAGAGAATGAATAATGAGAAAACAATATTTAATATAATGCAAAAGAAGCATATAATATAATGAAAAGGAAATAACGAGAAGGAATTACGAAAGAAATACATAATAAAAATAGATAATAATGAATTAATTAATTAGTTATTTAGTCCTGTAAGTACTTTAACACGTCTGTTAGCTCGTCGAATAAGATTGGCACAGCTTCAATTTTCTTGAAAATGTCCTCAATAAAAGGTTTGAATGAGTTTCTACCATTCTTATCGTTAGTTAGTGAGATAATCAACAAAATAGAACTGTTAATAACCTCATTGAGCTTAGTTGGCGCAACATAGGGAGGTAGGTCTTCCTGGAACTCGCTGGTCAAGCTACCAGTTGTGTTGACCGGCTGCTGTGCCTGTACTGGTGCTGCAGGGGTTGCCTGAGCTGGTGCTGCAGGGGTTGCCTGAGCTGGTGCTGGGTTGGAATTCAAAGCAAATGCCTCAATTTCACCAGTTTTCACATCAACTGGCTTGATTCTGGGCTCGATCCCCTTGATAATGAACTTTCTCTGTCCATTTGGCAAATTGAGCACCATTGCACTGGAGTTGGGAAAGGCATTGGAGACATTCTTGATGAAATCCACGGCTGGTAGCAGTCTTTTCTTGTTATTTATCAGCTGTTCGTTTTCAAACTGTTGTTCATACGATTTCCACAGCGAGATCTGTGTGACTTCACTATTGACAGCGCATTTGTAAGAGCACCTCATCCAGGCAGTGGCCCTTATAGGCTCATCAAAAGACGAGATCTCCTTATATAGTTCCAAAGATAGTTTTGGTGGATTTTCAGGTACGGGTGGTTTTGATCTTTTCACCAGTTTTAAGTAGTTGGAGCTTAGGTTAGAAAAATCATTTGGATTGTTCTTTATGTTCAGGTTGAAAGTGAGCAGGTCAATTGTCTTTGTAGTTAGAATTTCCTTTCTAGTTGGACTTTTTAGTAAATTGAGGATTCTGTTGTTTCCCGGTAATGAGTATTGGTAAAGGAAGTCCAGTGCTGTGAGGACCAGTTCGTAATCGTTATCAATCAACAGATACGAAACAATCTTATCTAAAACCTTAGAGTTCAGATTGAGCGAGCAGTTCTCAATATTCAGCTCAGATCTCACTAGAAATCTTGCAAACGATCTCATAATCGATATGATCAGGGATCTGTCGTTGATTTCTAGAAATATTTCCACTAGTGAAACAAACAGATCGTCATCCTTAGCTGCTGGGGCAAAAAAGGACGAAATTGACTCAATAGTGTCAACCAAGTAAATCAGATATTCAATATCAAAAACAGTTTCATTCGAATCGTAGATGTTGAGCTCTTTTTCAATGAACTTAGCCAGTATGTCTGAGTATATTTGCTTGCAGTTTGGGTAAACCGCTAGCATCTTGACAAATTCACGGTCTTGGGACAAGTTTCTTATGCTTAGCGCTGCAGTTTTATCGTTATTCAATCTTATCTCCTCCATGAGGAATTCCAGCACCCACTGCTGCCTCAAAACACCAGGATTGTTTCTGCTGAGCTTCAGGATCGTGTTGAGACACCACGACTTGTTCAGGTTGGCTTTGATGTTTAGTTTTATATGCGTTAAAATATCTGCTCCATGCGAGGTGTTGTTGCCAAACACGTTGGTTGCTGGCGCCAGTGAGATGTTTCCAGTACCACTGTATATCAATGACGCATCTGGCACAACAATAGGGGTTGGCACTATGGGGATTTGCATATCAGACATGGTGGTTGGCGCCTTAGGGTTGTTTTGATCTTTTTATTTGTTTTGATTTTTGGTTTTTTTCAGTTGGTGAAAAAACCGCACGGTCACGTGACATCACGTGATCAACGCTCGAGCTGGTTGAGTGGCTTGCTTGGTGGGGTTGCGCAGCAGGCAGTGGCAGTTGTGTGCCCTCGTAGTGATTTCAAGGTCTCCGATGGTGCTAAACAGTGAATAACAGATGGTACAAGTGCACAGGGCACACCCCTCGCACCAACCCCCAATTGTCAGAATTGAGTTCACCTTTGCACGGTCTCAGTGCGTCACACCACCCATTCCAGGGTGAACTATGGCGGGCGAACAATGGCATACTGGTGCACCAGTGTGCCTCGTCTGCTCGCTTGATTCAAATTGACACAAAATTTCAGGTACATTGCCTAAGCCGGTATATTTCCCAATTAGGAAGATTTAGAGTTTATTTTATTTGCGGGATGCCTGCAATTGTTGGCTGCAAAAGTCAGTTTGCGAGCCGAATTGAGTTCCACAGTGTTCCTCAGAGCACCAGTCGGTGGTGCCTCGGGCACGTTGACGTGATGATTTAAACTTTTTCTGTACATGGAAAGAGAAAAATTAGTTGCTCGATTGATTGCTGTATTGCTTATTTTTAGTGCTATGACCTGTGCTTAGTTAATAGGATTGCTATTTTGCTACAGTGGCCGCAATGCAGTTGGAAGAAGTATTTAAGAGGTGTGGATCGCAAATACATGTGGAGACAAGGAGGTAAACCATTAAACCAAAAAATTTAAAGAATGAAGTTATTAAATGTTAGTTCGCTGCTGCTGCTGGTTGTTCAAGTTGTTTCGAGCTCAAATGTCTTTGACTCATGGAGTGCAGATGATCTAAGACAGTACTTAAATGACCACTCAGTCAAGTTTGACGATATTGTTGATGGGTCTAAAGATTCTCTGGAGAAATTGAAGAGTCTGGCCAATGATAACATTGAAGAACTGAAACTCAGATACGAGTGCTCTAGAGCAGGCTCATCCTCGTCCTACTCACCAAAATGTTTGAAATTGAAGGCGAAGGATATAATTTCCGGAAGATCTTCGTCGTCATCATCGTTGTTTAGCGGGTACGACTTGCCTGACTACAGCGATGTCAAGAAGTGGAGTTTCCAAACCTGGGACGACTCAGAGTTGAAGAAGCTGCTGAAAAAGGTTTCCTACTCGGGCGATTATAAGGATTTGACTCATGATGAGCTGGTGAAAGCTGTGCAAGACAACTATGATGCAATTGCCAAAAAGTTTGCAAAGACTGGTAAATATCCAAGCGACTGGCTGTACTCGAACTGGTCCAAGAAGTCATTGAGAAAATGGCTGGATGACCACGATGTCTCATACTCCAAGCTCAGAGACTCTGACGATGATTTGAGACGTTTGGTTCGTGAAAATGCTTACAACGCGTACAAAGTATACGAAGAGGAGCGTGATTCTGTGCTGGACTCCCTGGACTTGACCAACAAGTCTCTATACGAGAAGGGCGGTGAGTTGAAGGACGACATCTTCAATTCATGGACCTCAAGTCAGCTGTATAACTGGCTCAAGAGCCATGGTGTGGAATTGGAGGATTCGGTCAAAACCAACCAAGCTGAGCTGGTTGAGACTGCCAAAAAGTACAAGTCCAGTCTAGGTGATGACATCTCGTACTGGGTTGAGAAAGCTTCAAAGAAGGTTTCGCCAATTCTAAGTAAAGGCAGCGAGAAGGTTGACAATGTTATCAATGACACATTCCTAGTTGGGATCGAATCTTGGTCCAGAGACCGTTTGAAGGAGTTTCTGCAGCTGCGTGATGTACCAATTCCGCTTTTTGCAACCAAATCTAAGCTGATTGAGCTGGTTAAGGCCAACAAGCTGAAGCCAATCAAGAACTTCAATAAAGACTACCTATTCAAAGGATGGTCCAACGAAAACATTGCCGAGTGGATTAAACAGCATGGAAACGACAACTATCAGTCGCTCAAAGACTTTTTATCAAGCACCTCGCAGACCATCTCGGATGAAGGCTCAAACCTGCAAAAGACACTGTTCCAGTACTGGAACGATGTTGATCTGAAGAACTACTTAGAGTCGTTTGGTGTTAAGAACACTAAAAACCTCAAACATGATGAGCTGATTACTCTGGCCCAGGATAACCTGAACTGGTTTATTGGTGATGTGTCAAACACTGGAAGCTACTACGGATCAAGCTTCTTGAACAAACTGAAATACTACATCAAAAGAGGTTACAGTGCAATCTACTACTCAATTTTTAAATAAGTGAACTACTTATATATATAATGACAAAATAGCTTTAGTGAGGTGTAGATATACTACTACTTTGTACTGGTGCTCTGGCGTGGCACCGCATTATATAATAAGGAATATCGCTAACGGTGTTTGAAATAAATTCCAGTGGGAAAAAGTGCACACCAAAAAGTCAGAAAGAAGCTCAAATTAATTCCCCAAGGTGCTTTCCCAGTAACCTACCACCAAACCAACCCACTCATCAACCTCCCCCTTCTCTTCAAGGTGGGAATTCGCTCTCAGCTCACTGCAAAACTTATAACACCCAAACACCATACTATTTGATTACATAAGAACCATTTTCCTAAAGTTCAAAATTTGCTGATACTTTTAAATAATACTTTTATTTAGAAAACAGCTAAAAACACCAAAGAAATCAATTAGAATGGCACAATACGCTTGGTACACAAGAGCTACAGACGCAGTTCACCGTCTGACAGTTTTAGGACTTGTTGGAGGAACCTGTAAGCACACTGTTGTTGTTTAAAAACACTAAAACAAGTTTTTGTTTCATTCGACTAACATCCTGAACAGTTTACATGCTTGGAGCCATCACCTACCAAATGTACATTGGTGGCCAAAACTTTGAAAGAGAGAAGAATTTGCAAGCTGCTGCTGTAGCTGGTGCTTCTGTATGTGTTTTCCTTGTTTTTTTGTCATTATTACTTAATGATCCCCCCAGTCATTACAATCGCTCAGTACTAACATGCAATGCAGGCTGGACCAAATGGAGAAAAGAAATAAGTTTAACAAACTGCTCGCTGTATATAAATTAAAGAATTACTATTGTTAAGAAGTTTTTATATGTATCATCGTTACTCGTTACTTACTGTTTTTTCGCCTTTTTTGAGCTCGTTTCTGGAACTTCAGAGCCACCACA
This sequence comes from Starmera stellimalicola, assembly GCA_030580055.1. NCBI lineage: Eukaryota > Fungi > Ascomycota > Saccharomycetes > Phaffomycetales > Phaffomycetaceae > Starmera > Starmera stellimalicola. The sequence goes on along the minus strand of JAKTSD010000027.1, from coordinate 20,172 downwards.
GGGCTCAGCTTCCTTCCTCTTTTTGGATTTAGCCTTCAACTTCTTTAGTGAATGCGATAAATTGTTTAGTTTCAAATAGTCCATTCTTTCCTCCAGTTTATCTATGTCCTGCTGCGATTCAGGATTTATCACTATGATATCCCTATCCTCATACTCCTCATTACATACTGGACACTTCATTGATTTCCTATCGATGTTCAAACTCGCTTCAGACATAACGTCTCCACATCTAGCAAGATAAATATATTTCAACCCATTTGAACCCAGCTGATTCCCACTTATAACGCAAATAAACTCGTTGTTTCCTTTGTTGACATTCATTTTCAGATTGACAACATCTTTCAGCGACTTGATGTGTTTCACTAGCAGTTTCTGGTTCTCTGTGAAGCTCTCACCAGAATCCAGTAAATACTCTAAAATTGACTCCTTATTAAACAGGTGCCCCTTGTAATCTGAAACCACTGGCTCGCGGAGCTCTGCATTGCTCAAATAGCACTTCTTCCATTTCGAGTTTTCACTGAACTCTTTTCTATCAAACTCAACGTTCTCATTGCCTTTCTCTTTGATTAGATCTTTTCTTCGAAGTTTCACACCACCGTCGTTCTTCGGCCATGTTAGTTGCTGTTCTGCTGCTATTCCAGAATAAAAAGAGAACGCCAACTTACTCCCATCTTAGCTCGGCCCTACTTCCAGGTTCTTCTTCTTCCTGCTTAACTGTTGTGAAATCTAAAATAAATAAAAAAAAAAATCTAGAATTTTTCATTATTAAATATATTTATTTAGAGGTGTTGAAACAGTCACTTATTGCAGTGGGAGAAGTGTTTGAGAGGGAGAAATAGCATAATGTCAGACTCAGTTTTATGGTGAGTTGTGCTTTGGGGCTCGAAAGCCCACAGGGAGAAGGAGAACCAGTACTAACTATAATAACAGTCAGTTTTACACAAAGATAGGAGCTTGCAGACACGGAGAGAAGTGTTCAAGAAAGCACACGAGACCGACCAAATCCAAAACGATTGTTGTAGTGAATATGTATCAGAATCCCGAGGTCAGAAGCAAGGTTGAGGTCAATAAAGAAGAAGTGAACTCGAATTTTGAAGAGTTTTACAGAGATATTTTCATTGAAGCGAACCTGCTGGCAGAAGTTGACGAGATAGTGGTTTGCGAGAACCATAACGACCACATGAACGGGAACGTTTACATGAAGTTTAAGAACGAGAAAGATGCAGAACTAGTAAGAGACAACTTCAGCTCCAGATGGTTCAACTCCAAGCCAATATATTGTGAGCTGAGCCCAGTACAGGATTTCAGAGACTCTACGTGTCGCCAGCACGATACCAGCAGCTGCGACAGGGGGAATCTCTGTAACTTTATGCACATAAAGAGACCTTCCAACGAGCTGATGAGAAGTTTGAAGCTGTCAGCGCTGAAATACTACAGAGAGAAGGCTGATGGCGCCGCTGGGGTGAAGCAGGGAGCACCAGCACTAGCAGAAGCAGCACCAGCAGCACCAGCACCAGCACCAGCACCAGCAGAGGCAAACCAGCAGACTGTGTAGGTAGTGCGCTTAACAAAATCGGATACTGCCCTTACCGTGTATATTATATAACATGTTATGTAATGTGACTGTAGTGAAATTTCAAGTGGCAAAAAACAAACAAATTTAGCTGTTGATTGAACCAGTTAAGAGGAACTAGAAGGAGCCCGAAGCGCACAGAAAGAGACAAATGGCTGACAGATACTCGTTTTCTTTGACCACGTTCTCACCAAGTGGGAAATTGGTGCAAATTGAGTACGCATTAAACGCAGTTAAACAGGGAGTTACCTCGCTAGGTATCAAGGCTACAAATGGAATTGTCCTTGCCACAGAAAAGAAATCCGCATCCCCACTAATCAAATCAGACACCCACTCCAAGATTGCACTGATAACTCCAGATATTGGGGCCGTTTATTCAGGAATGGGGCCAGATTTCAGGGTTTTAATCGATGCATCAAGAAAAATCTCACACACAAACTACAAGAGAATCTATAATGAATACCCACCAACAAAGATATTAGTCAGTGAAGTTGCCAAAATCATGCAGCAGAGTACACAATCTGGGGGTGTCAGACCATACGGTGTGTCATTGTTGATTGCAGGATACGACGATCACAACAAATTTGGACTGTACCAGGTTGATCCATCCGGCTCATATTTCCCATGGAAAGCAACAGCCATTGGTAAAGGAGCAGTTTCGGCCAAAACCTTTTTAGAGAAAAGATGGAATGACGAATTAGAACTAGAGGACGCTATACATATTGCATTACTAACATTGAAAGAATCTATTGAAGGTGATATGAACGGTGACACAGTCGAGATTGCAATCATTGGAGAACCAAATGATGATCTCTTAGGTTTCAAGGGTGTAGAAAACCAAAGTGGACCAAGATTCAAAAAGTTGTCAGCCCAGGAGATTAATGATAGACTCGATAGCTTGTGAGTATTAGTAAATACTAGTAAATATTAATAAAACATTGTCAGAAAAAACGTTACATCTACTAAAGCCTGTTCCTGCTCTCGTTTCAACTATCTTAAAGTATATATTCATTTAAATGGTGCCTTGAGTGGGTCAATGACAACACCAGTTTTGACAATAACTTTAGGCATAGTCAGCTTCTGGTGAGTCTCTCTGGAAGTCCACTCATTTCCAATTGGCATTCTCAGACTTCTCTCATACTGCTCCTTGTTCTCGTATGGGAATGGAACTGATGACGATAAGTATTTGGCGTTCTTCTTATTCAGCTTCTCATTTATTATGACATTGGCTTTATTGCGATCTTTTCTCTCATTCTCTTTGACTCCCTTGGTCTTTTTGACAAATCTGTTCTTCTTCACCTTCTTATTGCCCCCAGTCCAGTCACCCCAGCCAGGCAATGTCAGATCTTCAACTTTGTCTCCTTCCTCTTCAATCAGTTTTCTCTTCTCTTTCGAAAACTCGCTGATAACGTCATCTCCTGCAAACGCCTGCTCAATCAGCTCCTTCTGTGTGAACATGTGCACGTCTGCATCTTTCACGTCCGAGTTGTGGTTATCTGCCATTTCATCGTCATCATTATCACTTTCAGCCCCAACTTTACTGGAAACTTTGATTGTAGAGTTCATGTCAATAAACTCATCCTCCACATCAACGTCGGCATGCTTTCTCTTCTTCTGCTTGGCTATTTTGTTTGCAAGTTTGTCTGATTTCGAACTGTTTTGGTCAACAACTCTTAGTTTCCTGGACTTGACGACATTTGAGTCATCGTTTAACCATGGATTTGCGCCATCTTCGTCCTCATCTTGTTCATGTGTTTCTTTGGTTTCTCTATCTTGCTGTTTATCCTCTTGCTCCTTGACAACCTTGGACTTTCTACTTATTTGAGAAACCAAGTTCTTCGAGTTGTCAATTGAGTCTTCCTTCAGCACGTCTTCATTCAGTTCACTAATTTCTTTGTTGGACGCATCAACTTGCGGTTCGTAGACTCTTCTACCAGCATTGATGTTGGAATTGATAGCGTTATTGATATTCAGTTCTGCATTCTTGAACGAATCCAAGTCTCCATTTTTCTCAAGGTTTCTGAGGTTTTCAAGGTTCTTTTGGTTTTCCTGGCGTTCCTTTGCTTCAGCATTCTTCATGAAAGCCATGTTCAACACACCAGTCTTACCCAAATTCTCGCGCAGCTCAGTATCAGACTCATAGTCAGCAAGATCTTTATCCAAGTCAAATTTATATCCATCGTCGTCGTCGCTATCATCGCCACCTCTGTCCAATATCTTGGATCTCAGCTGCTGGTCTCTTCTCATCATCTCTTCCAGTTCGTCTCTGTTGGCCTCGTCTTTACTCAGACCAGACTTGATCAGGTTTTTAGACCACTTGGAGTTATTACGATGTTTGAGACTCATTCTTTCCATAGCTCTTTTTGTGTCGTGAGCTTCAATATCTTCAACCTCTTCGCCATCCTCGTCACCCTCCACTAACTGTTTGTTTCTCAGCATTTCTCTCTTCTTGACACGATGGAATGATTTCGATTTGATCTTTTTGATTCTTTTGGCATCTCTTTCATTTCTAAACATGAGTTCTCTCATCTTTCTGAGTTCATTTGTTCTTTTCTGTAGTTCTTCTTTGGACATTTTAGCTGTGGCAATTTCTTCAAAGGTTGCTTCTGCTTTATCGTCATATAATTTCGAGTCTTTCAAAACTGTGTTGACTTTCTTCTCTAGCTCGGTTAAGTCTGAAATTTCACTGAATGTTGACGCTTTCTGGCTACCACCAATATCAGCAGGTTTATTCATAGGGAACTTCAGCACTTCGGCATCTCTGTTTTCTCTGACAGTGTCTTTCCATTTATTGACTTCATCTTTGGAAATTTCATATGCAGCTTTACGGTCTTGTCTTTGCTGAATTCTTTTTGGCAATGGAACTGATAGCGATTTATTGTTGGAGTCATCTCTATTGTCAACTAGGACTGCTTTCAAAGCTGTATCAGTATCAACCACTGACAGCATGTCTGCTAAAGTGATGTCTGAGCCTCCACCAGGTAGTGATAACTCATTTTCACTGGTTTGGAATCCTTGGTATTGAAGTTTGGATTTCGCGTGCTTCTTAGCTAGCGATTGCTTGAGACTGGTTAGTTCTACCTCCTCGTCTTGGTCTGATTCATTGGCAAACACATCTGATTCTGAGTCTGAGTCTGAGTCTGAGACCAAGTCCGAGTTCGAGTCTGAGACTTCTTCCTCTGACGAGTCTCCCAAGTCTCCTAAATCTGAGTCTGAGTCTCCTTCCTCGTCGTCCTCTGAGTCTTCATCATTGTCGTCCAGAACTAAGTCCTGGGACCCAGCATTTGACTTGCTCTTGCTTCTGCTGAGGTCTTTGTCGTCCATATCCCAAACTGCTGATAGTGGCACTAGCTCACTTTCATCTATACTGTCGTACTCTTCGTCTTCTTCGCCTGAAACATCATCGGCCTCATAGCTGCTCTGTCTCTTCTTCTGCTTGAGTTTATCCTTTTTAGCCTTGGCTTTATCTCTTATAGTTTGTGAGAACTTGGAATTCAGCACATCGTACTCATCATCTGAGCCTAAAGCTTCATCTGAGTCAATTTCTTCATCCTCAAACTCTTCAGAGTCGTCCTCCTCGCTCTCGTTAACGTCTCTTCCACTGGCTCTGTTTTGCATTCGCTTCTTAAGATTGACGACAGTTCCACTGCTTCTTTTACTTCTTCCGTTTCCACTGTCAGCATCAACTTCTCCATTGGCAACTTGTTCCTCTTTCAGTGCGATTTCAAACGCATTTTGTGATTTTTTTTGAAACTGTTTCTTGGACAGCTGTCTCTTCTTTCCAGCAGAGCCTTTCTTTGCCATCTTCAACGGGTCTTTGGCTTATTTTTGCACGTTTAAAGAAAAGAAATTTCACTATTTTTTAAATATAAGAAATTTTTACAGAAAAAAAAAATTTGATGCGATGAGCCGGAATTGGGCACTTCCGAGGGTGAGATACTACGCTTTGAGCTGAGCGGGAAATTTCTATTAAACTCGACAAATAAAAGGGCTAAGCAGTCACTGGAGCAGGTTGTTTTGCTTGCTGTTGCTGCTGCACAACTTTCTGTTTCAGAATTTCATCCATTCTTGCCAATGTTTGGGACTTTTCGTTGATAATTTGGGTCACTTTGGAGTAATCTTGCTTCAGCTGATTGATCTTATTCTGGTAAAAGGTTGATGCGTCCTCTGCACTCTTCTCAATGTAGTAGCCGGTTCCAACATCTACTAGGAACTTGTCGTTGTTCTTGATTTTTCCAGGAACGTAAAGCGATGGGGACAAAGACACCAATATGTCCTTATTCTCTTGCTCCTTTTTGCTGATCTTTTGGATATTCTGTAGACAGTCGTGGTATTTGCTCAGTGCCATGTTAAGTGCGTCCAGAGAGGTGGTGAAGTGGTCGATTTCCTCTTGGAATTGTTTTCTGAACTGGACTATTTGCTCTGGTTCTAGCTGTGAGATATCAACTGTGGACAAGAAGTCTGTTAGTACGTTCCCTTAGGCTGAGTGTTCATAGCACAACTCACTCTTCTTCTGGGTGCTCATCTTTATTCAGGTTCTGCTTGCACTTTTTCAAGTATTTTGGAGAAATTCAGTTTTTTCCATATTATTTTTATATATTTTGGGTTAACTAATAAACCAGAATATGCAAAAGCAAACTGAATCATTAGGTGATGAGTGAAGACGCAAACCCTACAGACACGACGTCTTTTGCCAGTATTCTGGCTGGCGTGAGCAAACTCAGAGGGGAAGGGGTTGTAAGGACAGAGAGCAATGCCAATAATACCAGTGCTAATGCCACAGTAAAGCCCGCTGTAACCCCCGTTGTAAGGCCCAATGTGAACAGTACGGCTAATAGCACAACCAGCACCACGCCCAGCTCCAGCAAGCGCCCGTTTGACCAGAACTTTGGCACCTCCAAGGCCAAAGTGTCACCTATTCTGGTTAATAAGCTGCAGACCGATAACCCGCTGCTCAAGTCGCTGGTAAACGTCAACTGGTCGTACGTGGAGTCCCGGCACGACTACGACTACTATGTGAACAACAGGAACGTGCTGTTCCTATCACTGAAGTACCACAAGCTGAAGCCTGAGTACATCACAAAGAGAATGAAACCTCTGGTTAAAAAAGATGCTATACTGATTTTTATCATTGATGTTCCCAGCAATTATGACAACATTCTGCGGGACATCAATAAGATATGCTTATATAATGAGTTCACTCTGCTGGTTGCTTTCAGTTTCCAGGAAGCTGCTAAATACCTGACATTCTTAGCGCAGAATAAATAATGACTGTTTGACTTACAGTAGGTCTGTGCCGTGCTTGTTCCCGTTGGGCAGCATTTTGGCGCTTTTGGCACCGAACTGGATGGCCCTCTTGGGCTCTTGCGAAACAAAATCGATCCCAATGTACTTGGAATACTCTCTCAGCAGGTATTTCGAGACTTTATAGTTGATTTCAATCTCGTCCACGACAAACTTTATGAAGCTTTCTGATAGGAACGGGTACCTCACCTCGACCCCGTTGGATGACATCACTTTATCGTCTCTCATCAGATTCCTCTCGTAAATGTTGTTGATCTGTTTATTCAGCTCTGGAACCAAGTCTTTAAACTCTTTGATATTCGAGAACTTGTGGTACCCGCCGAACAGCTCGTCTGCCCCAAGCCCACTAATCAGCACCTTGGACTGCGACTTATACACCTGGTGCTCGGCTCTGGAGAACGTGCTTGTGCCTGTATCAAAAGTGTTCAACACGCCTTCTCCCTTTGACGCAAAGTAAAACGCAATGGCGATGGATAAGTCCATTTCTGTGTTCTTCGGGTACATCAGGTCGATCACCTTCCCTCTCGCTGACGAGTACACGTCAAAGGGGATGTTGATTTCAACCAAGTTGAACTTGATCAGTGGGAACTTGAGGCTGAGGCTCTTCCACGAGTTAAATGCCAGGATCCTGTCAGGTGCCTCCGAGGCCCTCAGCCCAGTCCTTGGATTATCAAACCCGACATTCAGAAGGTCAATTACGGTCCCAGGCGGTAGCTCTCTGCCACAAATGCCGGCTAAAATAGTACAGTCGAGCCCGCCTGAGAACAGAACTGAGAACAGGTTGGTGTTGCTTGCTGTGTCATGGTGGAAAGGCTGGATCTTCAGGACTCGCTGCCTGACCGATTTGGTGAGCTGCTCATCCAGCTGCTGCAGTCTCTCGGGCAGTTTCTCGTAGTTCAAGTCAACGTTGTCTGTTATTTCGAATCTTTGGCTAGTTGGCAATTCAGTCAACGTGTTCTCACTCAAATCGTACCTGTAAATAGTGCCATTCACACAATCCACAAACTTTTCCTTGTTTTCTACGCTTGCTGTTTGCAAGCTCGAAACCAGCAGGCTTCCACCATGCTCCTGGTCATACTTGAACGCCAGACTTCTCTTGCCGACTGAATCTCGACAGAAATATACCAAATTGTTCACTTTGTCCCAAACACTCAGGGCAAACTCCCCATCCAGCTGCCTCACAGCTGCCTCCACGTCGTTCAATTCCAGTAATTTCTCTAAAATAAACTCGCCATCGTTGCCTGCAATCTCTTCGTTATACAGCTCCCCATTGAACTGCACAATAAATCTGTCTGAGACCAGCGGCTGGGCCGTGAAAGGGGCCCTCAGAGACAAAACCGAGCTGAACATATCGATTCTGGCGTTATTTGGGGCTGCGAACGACTGGAACCTGCCGTAATTTGGTCCTCTTTCTAGCACAATTGGCAATAGCTGACTAAAAGTCGCCGAACAGTTCAGCTTAACGTCCTTTTTCTGCTGCAAAATTTCTTCTATCTGCTCCTCACTAAACTCAGCAGTGACCCCAGGCCCTTCAGGGGCTCCAGACCTCACTATTTCCAGCAGAATCCCACACATTTTGCAGAATTTGATCTTTGAAATTTATTTTGAAATTTATTTTGTGGTTTTTTTTTCACCTTCAATTTGAGGTGAGTTTTCTGACCAAATTGATAACAAAACATAGTTATTCAGGCACCCCCTTGCCCCTACCGCCTGCCGAAACCAACATGGACAATCAAGACAACAAGGACAATAAGGACAAACCATTGAATGCGCCCCCTAAGCTGCCGGCAAAGTTTGATTTTGATCTTTTTCTCAGGCATCTGAGATCCAAAAAGGCAGATCCAATAATACGATACGTGAAGTCGTTTCTAAGGAGCTTTACCCAGAAACGTTGGACAGCTGAAGAGCAGTGCAAACTGCTGATGGACTTTAAAGAGTTTATCTTTGCCAGGATGCATGAGTTTGAGCCTTTTAGTAAGATGAACGAAGAGGAATTTGAGAACTCAAAAGCAGGAATGGAGAAACTGATCATGACCAAATTATACGACATCTGCTACTCGCCAGCTATTGCATCAAGCCAGATTGACGAGTCCCATAAGGAAGATATAAAGCTGGACGAAGAGCTAACCAGTAAGTTCAAAGTGTTCATAGCGTCAACACCGAACGAACTGAAACTAGATGAAGAATTGATAACAAAAGGCTCGGAATTTATAAAGCTGGCAGCAATTGAGCTGCAGAATGTGAATAACTTCAAGGTTCCAAGAGCCAAAATTGTTTGTATTTTGAATTGTTGCAAAATTCTGTTTCAGTTGATCAAAAATACCGACAATTCGCAAAATGCTGATGAGTTTTTGCCATTGTTGATTTTTACACTGCTGCAGTCGCAGTGCCAAAACTTTTACTCCAACTTGAACTATATTGAGAGGTTCTCTTTTACAAAAACCAGTGAAATTGAATACTACTTGATAAGTCTGAATGCGGCTGCTGAGTTTATCAGAAGGCTGGACGAAGATGAACAGAAATGATACTGAAACTCTGTGAGACTGATGACACTGAAACTCTGTGAGACTGATGACACTGAAACTCTGTGAGACTGATGACACTGAAACTCTGTGAGACTGATGGATAGAGCTATTCATCCTACGATAGGGCTTGCAATCAGGGAATTTTCTCAGTTAGCTGGTGCAGCACACAATCACAAAGGCACACAGCCAATCACCTTATCAACGTGAGAACTACTACCAAGAACAGTGTAGCAGGTGGTAGCCCAAAATAGCCAGTATATCCATCCAGCACTGAAACTGTGCTCATATTACAGCCAAACGCCCGCTTATTTTAGTTGTTTACGTCTTTAAGATGAGTCAACACTTGAATCGTCTGTTCCAAGACTTTTGAACCATCACCAAAGGGCGCCCATCCAGCACAGGTTGTCTGCTTCGCTATAAAGCTTTACATGCAAGACCGTTATTTCCATCCAAAACAGGAAATAATAGCCAGAGCACTGATGCGATTTATTCAGAAACTAAAGAAACTTTAACCAGCTTTCATGACACAGTTATGATGTTTGGCTACTAGCATGATCTGGTATTTAACAATTGCATGATTTTGTTGATGCTACACTATTTAAACAGTGGAATTGTCTCCCCAAAATGGAGAAATTCCAATAATTACAATCCATCGGTACCAACAGTTAGTGAATAAAATGACTGCAACACACACAGGAGAATCACATTTACTGCAAGCTACAGTCACCAAGAAGAACCCATTTGTCATTGCCGGAGAAGGCGTCAAGATAACAGTTGAAGATCCTTATACTGGGAAAACAACTGAAATGTATGACGGCTGTACTGGTGCAGCTGTTGGGTCTTTGGGTCATAAAGATTCTGATATTGTTGAGGAAATAGCCAAAGCAGCAAAGGAGTGTGTTTACTCTTTCCCACTTTCAGTCGCCAATAAAAATGCAGAAGATTTAGCTGAATACTTGATTGAAAGATCACCAAAAGGTGCATTCAATTCGGCTATATTTGTTGGTTCGGGCTCAGAAGCCAATGACAATGCCATGAAAATCATCTACCAATACCATGTGGAGAGATATGACTCAAAAAGAATCAAATTTATTTCAAGAAAGTGGTCTTATCATGGTTACACCTTAGGTTCAATGAACCTTTCGGGCTCGAGAACATCACCATTTGAGCCCTTATTGTTAAGCCCAAAACAAACTCCGAAAGTTGGTACTGTTTATAGATACAGATACCAACTACCTGGTGAAAATGAAGAGGAATATAAGGACAGATTGTTGAAAGACCTGGAAGACTCATTCATTGCGGCAGGCCCTGAAACAGTTGCAGCATTTTGCTGTGAAACCGTGTCTGGCTCTACCATTGGTACTGAACCACCTTTACCGGGCTATTTGGAAGGCTGTCGTGATATTTGTCATAAATATGGCGCATTGTTCATGCTAGATGAAGTTATGTGCGGAATGTCAAGATGCGGCTCGTTCCATGCGTGGTTGAAATATTTGCCACAAGCAGATCCTTCAAATGGATTTGTTGGCCCAGATATTCAGTCTATTGGCAAAACTTTGGGCTCCGGCTATGTCACCATTGCAGGAGTATTAATCTCTCCAAAGGTTCGAAACACGATTGCCCAAGGATCAAATGTCATTCCAGGTGCTCAAACATACCACTCACACTCCTTCAATACAAGAATTGCATTAGCAGTTCAGAAGAAGATTGAAAGGTTGAACCTAACTGAAAATATTGATGCAGTTGGTAATTATATGGGGAATTTACTTAAGGAGAAGCTGCCACCAGTTTCCAAGTTTACTGGTGATATTAGAGGCGTTGGTGGATTTTGGTCAATTGAGTTTGTCAAAGATAAAGACACCAAAGAAATGTTTACTGCAGAAGATGATTTTGCACATATTGTTGGTGGCTTAGCATTCGAGAATGGTTTATCAGTGATGGCCCTTTGTGGTGCAGGCGAGATTGGTGACCACATATCTTTATGTCCTGCCTATATCATCACTAAGAAGGATGCTGAGTCAATGGTTGATATTTTGATCAAGTCCATTGTTCAAGCTGAAGAAAAGTACTTATCCTCTAAACACATTAATCATTAATTTATCTTATTATATAAATGCTAAGTTTGTAGCCATCATGTCGTTGGTAACATCGATCCAGTTAGCACCAGTTTCCCAAGTCTTGTGAACAACCTGAATTGCAGTTTTCGCAACCCTTGTATTACCTTTATTAATCAAATGAGTTAACCTTTCGTTGAAGAACTCTCTAAGTGAGGGATCAGTTGATTCAACACTTGCAGTAAATATGCAAACCATTGAACAAGTTTCTGCAGGGGAACCTGGCTCAATAAACTGATCTAATTCATGTTTCATCTTGAAGCATAGTTCCTGGATTAAAGGAGTGTTTCTATCCATTAAAAACACACGACGATAAAGGTTCAATAACGCATTATAGTAGAACATCTTATTTGTTGAGAATAGAATATCATAACTCGTTTTCAGTGCGTCCACAGCTTCTTTATTTGAATTGAAAACCTTTGTTAAGTACTCTTCTAGCTTGATGCCTTTCAATAAGATTTTAGAATGTATAGAGCTATCAAATTTATAATAATTATTTGTTTCTTTGATTAAATCAGTGATATTTGCAAACAATGGTATGAATCTTACGTCAAATCCCAGTAGTGGGTCAATTGTAAAAGCCGTGTTTTCCTGGATAAGTTCATGATCAATATTCTGATTGATGATACCGTTATCATCTTCCATCAAATTTGAAATCTTATTAAAGTCAAGATCTGATTTGATCTCTTCTAGTAGCTGATTGTTGGTTGAATTAGAGTCATTGATTAAAATTGGGGAAGACATCAAACCAAAAACATCAACAAACGATAACCATCTGTAAATGAAAAATAATAAATCTGATTCTAGTAGTTTGGGATTCTTTCTGTGTTGTTTAATTTTAAAACACACTTCTTCAAATGTTAATGCTCTTCTTTTATATAACTTCTTTGCCTCTCTCATATGCAGTAGCCACTGGCCAGTCTCATCAGCTGCAAAAATATCAAAACTTGCTAATAATAGCGTTATTATCAAAATCATATCGTCAGTTTCATTATATTTCTCTCTTTGTAAAAATTCATTGTCATTAACAGTCTTTTTGAATGAATTAAAACCTCTTTTTTGCAAGTTGTTTATGATATCTTTCGGTATCTCTTGTTTTAATGTTGAAGCCTGGTGTAATATTGCAAAAGATAAAACAATGCATAACACACTATCGTTTGCAACTGCTAACATTGGCAGTATCTTCTGGAATGGATTATACTCATATATCGACTCAGGTGCAACCACTAGTATTTTAGATGTCTTTTCAATGAAAAATGTGAATGAATCATAAAAATACTGATCATTTAGTAACATATCTGGTAACTGATGTAAAGATTTAAGGATTTTTGGTGCGGAATTGAATCCTTGCTGGAAATTCATAAATGATGGGGAGGAGCTTGAGCTGTTAGTAAAGTCTGATGGTGAAAAAATATCACTGATATCATTGATATCGTCATTCATAAAGAAAGCTTCTGATCCTCTATCATTGTAAATCTCTATAACACCATTTTCGTCCTCAACTGGTTCTTCACTAGCCTCACTAGCTTCACTAACACCATCATGCAAGGAAAACAGCAATTCTGGATCTACCAAAGAAGTATCTTGGGTGGTGTTTATCTCAAAGTGATCGTCTAAAGTTCTCTTTTCTTTATTATCAATCTTTTGATTTATTGAAGTGTTTATGAATGACAAGTTTTTTGGTAAATCAACATCCACAAATTGAATCTTACTGATCTGGAACTTGGTAGAAAAATCCCATTTCAGCTTCACGCTGTAATCGCACTGAACACCTTGTTTGATACACTGGGCGCATTGGGGTTTCTTCTCCGAACACTTCATTTTCAACCTTCTACAATTTTGACATCCTTTCCGTGACCTTTTGTGCTTGGTCTTTGGCAGTGGCGGCATGATCTTTACTGATATTGTTGATTTGGCTTGACCGATCTGCTTGAATTGACTCAATTGTTCCTGTTATTTCAGTAATTATTTTATTTCTCTATTTTGACATAAAATCTAATAAATTTTCAAAGTGGGAAAGATAAGCGGTGACGTTTTATTGGCGGATAAAAACGATATTTCCCTATAGATCACTTTTCGGTCCTATAAAGCTCAAGTTGTGACCCTGGTGGTACAGGAAGTGCCGGAAACAAAGGTGGGTGATGGATGTAGCTTGATTGATAGATGTGTTTCAGCGAAATCAGTTTTTCACCAGGAAAAAAGGTGAAATGCTGGAAAACAGATTAACAGGTCATGTGACTTGCCTATAACGTGCGTCTTTCTTTACCTTCAGCTTATTGCTCTATGATGGTATGGGATTGTGCCCTCATTGACCCTACTACCACGGCCCAATGAAACTGGCGTGCACGCTGGTATTTATATTGGTTCAGGCATCATCTGAAAGATGTAACTTTTGCTCAATTAGGCAATAATAACAGAGATGTGTTGATCACAGTCTGCTCTTCTATATCGTCAGACTACGTTCAGTACGGCGCACATCACAAACAATTATATACAAACCTATTTACAAAGCTATTTACCAACAGCATTATTCACTTTCTAGCCTTTAAAATCTGGCTCACAGTATCAACAACTTGCTTTTCTAGTGGAATAAATTTGTAGCCACCAACCAATTTAACAGATAAATCATTGTTGAATGCTGGAGTTTTGATAGTGGATTCGTTTGCTGGATCACCTTTGGCAATTTTACCGCGTAATTCAGGGAATTTTTCATTGATAATATCCAAAATACCCTGTTCAGTAAATCTCGAGACAATTGGGTACAGTCTTTGTCTTTTGATTTCTGGGTGTTGAATTGCTAGGACTTCAAACTTAGCAACGTCTCTGACATCAACTGCACATAGAGCAGAAGAGTTGAAAAGTTTTGTATCGTTTGGATCAGAATTCAGTAAGCCAGCAATAACTGAAGAAGAAGTATTCAAATTGCTTTTTGATGCATCTTCATCAAAGAATTGTGGTCCAAAAATATATGGTGGAGTGATTGTATTCAAGTCGAACTTAACATCTGACGAATGCTCCTCCATAAAGTTCCATGCAGCTTTTTCTGCTAGTTTTTTAGAGGCAATATAAGCAACAAAGGCACTGTCACCGACATGCTCCCATTCAACTGGATTCCAAACTGATTCATTATGGACAAAGCTGTCATCACCAATCTTATCTGCATTGACAACTGCAGCCATTGAAGATGTGATGACAACTTTCTTAACGTTTGGTCCGTACTTGTAAGCGGCATTCAGCATATTGAGAGTCCCATTCACTGCAGGAGTTTTATAAATTGCTTCAAGATCATCACCAACCCCAAAACTGAATGGCGATGCGGTATGTAAGACATATTCGATTTCTGGGTGTTCTTTAAAAACAGCATCGAACGCATCGTTAGTTGAAATGTCAGGAACAATAACAAATGTTAAGTTTTCATGGTTTTTAACTGACTTGAACTGTTCAACTAGTTTATCAATTTTTGATTGACTTCTGACTGTACCAATCACCTTGTACCCATTGGATAAAAGTTCACCTAAGATATGAAGGGCAAGGAACCCGGATGCTCCGGAGACAAGAACTGTAGACATTGTGGTTGTTTTTTAATTTGATTGTTTTGCTATTTAGTATTATACTTGAAATAATTGACTGAGGCAGAATACTAGAAACACAGGATATTTTATCCTTTTTATATTCGAAATCTGTATTGAAAAGGGGGCAATAACATTTATCGCCTTCTGTATTTGTTAATTGAATTAATAATTACAAATGTTAATAAATAATTAAACTAGCCGGTTAATTTTAACCTCTGGGGAAGGTATTGTTGGGCTGTGGCATTTTTATTTCTGGAAAAAAAATCAATAAATCCATAATAAAAGCACATAAGGCTAGTTGCAGTCTTCAATTGCAGTTTTTAGTCAAATTAACTTTACTTAATGCAACTCTTTTTGTTTTGAAGATACATTTATGTCCCAATATCATTATTAAGTAAGCAGCAATGCCAATGTAGGTTGTTATGAAACTTTTATATTGAAAGTTTGGTATGAATGAATTGTAGCCATTGAAAAAGATGATGATTGTGATGAAGAACGTTGTAATGTAAGCGGTGTACGGCTGTCCCCACATTCTAAATGGAATTCTTTCTCTGGATATATTTTGAGTTTCTATAGCTTTATTGTAGCAAATGTACGAAATCATTATGTTCAACCAGTTTAATATCCCAAAAACTGTAACTGCACTGGCAAAGTATCCAAATATAACGGATGCAGACTCGTTAACATTCATATATGCTAGTAGTCCAAACATGCCAGTGAACGTGCATCCGACGTATGGCACATCGTTCCGATTAAGTTTTAAAAATATTTTTGGTGCCATGTTATCTTTTGCCAGCCCATAAAGTGTCCTGGAGCCTAAATAGATATCTGTATTTGCTGATGAACTGACAAAGATCAATAAACAGGCATTGATAAATGATGGTAGAACCTGGATGTTTGACGATTTAATTGCAATAACAAAAGGCGATGCTGAAGCATTTGCTCCTCCGGATCTCGATGATGAGGCTAATAATTCATTTTGGGGGGATACTGATAGTCCTAGCAAAAAGACCCCAATTACATAAAAAAATCCAATCCTAAATACAACTTGCTTTGATGCCTTTGGGATATTTTTCTGTGGATTGGGTGTTTCACCAAAGACAACACCAACCGCTTCAGATCCAACATATGAAAAACAAGATTGAACAATACATGCCCAAAATCCCAGAAATTTCCCTGTAGATCCTGTGACCAGATATTCCATAAAAGGATCTTGTTTCCAATATCTGAACCCAATGGTTTCATGATTTGGTGCTCCACCGCATGTAATGATAAGACAGGTGATAAAACAAATCACTAACACAATGATTTTGATAAAAGAGCACCAAAATTCCAACTCACCATAAAACTTGACATGAAACCAATTCAAGATCAAAATCAGTATCCAAAATACTGAAATAAAAATACCAACATTCAAGTCTTTCCTCCAGTACTGAATCACTAAACCACATGCAGTTAAATTAGTTGGAAGTGCAATTGCATATTTAAAAAAATAGTTCCATCCAGCAGCAAATCCTAGTGATTTATCAACATATTTTGTGCAATAACCAGAAAATGCCTTGTCCATTGGATATAAAGCTGCCATTTCACCTAAAGACATTAAAACTACTATTAGCAAACTTCCAGTAAATAAATAACTAATGAATAACGATGCAGGGCCTCCTCTTCTTAGAGCAGTTGATGTGCCAATAATCAATCCTGTCCCAATTGCTCCTGCAATTGCCAACATACAAACATGCCTTGCACAAAGCTGTGATAGCCTCTTATTTTGGGTGTCATTTTCGTCGATGGCATAACTGCTTTCTTTGGTATTTGTGCCACCTAAAAAATCAATTGACTCTTCGATTGAGTTTATTTTTTCTTCTGAACTCATTACACAATTTTGTAGCGTTATAGTAGAGGAAGTAAACTAAAGGGATAGTTAATAAGTTTGCATTTTAAACACACACTTTTACTCCGTATTAATCATTTACCAAGGTATTGGGACTTTCTTGCCTTATACATTACTGGACTGTAAAAATATGCCAAATCCAGTAATAAATATCATGTTCAAGCAGTTGGTTTCCCCTGTAGAACTCCAAACTTAGAATTAAGAGGCAACTAATCTTGTATGTGATGCTTGTGTCTCCTCGATTTATCTTCCACTGATAGATAATCTGGTGATCGATAACTTGAGAGCATGATAATTGATGCATATCTAACATACTATAGCTAAACTCTCACTTCCATCTATCACGTTAAGTATATCTGTAATTACTCTTTCATGAAACACCAAGACATCTACTAATGTTGCTATCGTGTTTTTTAGATGTTCTTTAGATGTTCTTGATAGTTCTTTCAGGAAGTGACTTATTTTTTGATTTTAAGCGTATTCCAACATTTATATGAGAGTTATTTTTTCACCATTGTACTGTCATTTTCATGATTTGGGGCCTTCAACAAACTCATTTATTATGGTTGTATCTTCAGACTATTCAAAAAAGCTTGACTATAAACTAGAAATTTTAGCTCTAAGTAAACTTTTTATTAAAGAATCTCAAGTATTTTATTGAGGTTCGAACTAACGTTATAAATTGGTTATTGAAGATAACATTATGGCGCATGTCCACACATAGACACACATGTGCAAGTAAATGCGACTTGATTGAATTCCACTTTTTTCCTAACTTATTAAAAAATTTCTTCAATTCCGGACAAAAATTAGGTAATCAATGATATAACCATTCAATTGTGGCTAGTGACAATTTTTTGCCAAAGAAATCAGATATCTACCCATTCATATAAACTTCTGATAGGAAATAGAACTAGCTGGTGGTTTAGTGATTCAGTATTGCATTGGAAAAAAGCAATGCTTCCAGATATTTTTTAATTTGTTCTCAGTATAGTTCTTCATGTAAAACTTTTAAATCTTTCTTCATGTAAAACCTATTTACCTTTTATAAAAAAAGATTGCAGCATCCAAATTTCCCACATGGTCTCCCACTGTAGTACTCACTTGGACCCTTGGAAGCTTAAGTTGTACTAAGCGGACGGGAAGTACTGTTTTCTGCCAGGTATGGCCGCAACCGAAGTTGTTATTTTTTTAGAATACCATGATGTAATATTGATTTTATACTCAAACATTCTGCTAAAGTAAAGTTAAGGCGCCATATTTGACTCCATTATCATCTAATGTATTATATTGGGTTCAATGACCAAAAAACATGCAAAAGGGTTGCAATTTTTTGAAAGTCATCACAAATTACGATTTGTTTAACCCTTACAAATTGATGAGCTGACTGTTCAGAGTTAGTTTGTCTCCACAGAGTGTAGCACCAATATTTAGTGAACTAACGAACAGCGGGAAGAGGGTTTTGTGGTTAAAAATTGCTAATTAAATAATACAGAACTTGTTTCTTAGTTGAAAACAACCATCCATTTGCTTATTATAATAGTTGAAGAGCACACAGATCAGTACTTTTCTAGCTGTCTTAATTTTTGAACTAATAAATGTTCAGATTTTGCTTTCACAACCAATAACTTTGGTAGTAACAACGTGGTTCCAAAAAAGAAAGGTAGCTGACCAGATCCATTGGTTGGGCCCAATGAGACACCACTCATGATTGGTTTACTCATATCAATAAGGGATGTATCCTGCAATGGTTTGTCTTGTAGGTAGTTGATTATGTTATTTCCTAGAGTTTTCGACCATGCTTCAGCTTTCAACAATCCTTTATAATCAAAATCACTGACATCACCAATTGCAAATATGTTTTTCACTGCAGTTGATTGTAAAGTTTTATTAATTTTAACAGCACCTGTTGCATTAGTAAAATCCTTAAAGGAATTACTTGGAACTGAAGGTTTAATTCCTGTATTTGCATAAATCAAATCAGCCTCAATTGCATCCTTATTGTTGACCAAAACCTTCTTAATAACACTTTCGCCATTACCATCTGATTCTTCAATGATTTCAGCCTGAGAGTTGAACATTAATTTAACTTTTGCACTTTTGAAAAATTCAACAATTGAATTTCTGTATTTATCAGTGAATGCAGCTCCACTACCCAAAAGACTAGAACCATTTGTGATTATTGTAATTGTCTTTTCTCCTTTTGCAATCTCTTTGGAATAAAACTCAACAAGTTCACCAGCAATTTCAACATTTGTGAACCCACCTCCAATGAATACAATGCTTTTTGCCTTTGAAATTTTGGTCTTCTGATCTTCAAAATGAGATTTGTAATCATCACCAAATGCATATGTTCCTGAGATTGGTTCTAGTCTATTTGATCCTGTTGCAAGAACTAAAATATCAAAATTAATCTCTTCTTTATTACCAAGAACAACAGTTTTTTCATCAATAGCAGTCGCTTTACCAATAATGACTTCAACATTGGGGTTGACAACCTTCTTCAATGGGGTGAAAGATGTTGAATAATCCGCAGTAGTTAACAATCTGACTGAAGATGGTAAAAAAAATAATGAAGTTGAAGCTGAAATTAGCTTAACGTCTATATCTTCAAAACCTGATTTGATCAACGATTCATAAATTGAGTTTGCAGAAAGCACACCAAAAACTCCTCCACCGACAACAACGATACTTTTTGGCATTATAAATTTTATTCTTAATAATTATCTTTTATATGGGGCTGATAATTGTTTTTAAAAATACAAAGTAAAATTTCCCAGTAGGGAAAAGGCTGCGACCTAGACCCCAAATAATTTTTTAGAGACTTGAGTCTTTTTTTCAGAGACTAGCCTGCAAAGTTTTCCCAAACAGGAAAAGAAGACAATAAAAAAAAAATTGGGAAAAAAAAGATTGCAGCATCCAAATTTCCCACATGGTCTCCCACTGTAGTACTCACTTGGACCCTTGGAAGCTTAAGTTGTACTAAGCGGACGGGAAGTACTGTTTTCTGCCAGGTATGGCCGCAACCGAAATCGTAATTTTTTTGAATTATCATACTGAATGGGTGTATTGATCATAAATCAAGCTGTTAGTTACTTGATTCTTTCAGAAGTCATCTAATGCATGTGTTTGTGCCTAATAAGTTGTTAGCAGACAAAAGGTCGTTTACTTTGTTCAACTTATTGGGTAAATT
>JAKTSD010000026.1:0-85174 GCA_030580055.1 Starmera stellimalicola | reverse complement strand
CCTGGTTGACCAGATTCACCTGGAATTGTGGTGGTTGCAGTAACTGAGCCTGTCCATGTGGAAGTCAAAGTGGATAAAGGTGGAACTTCAACAACAACGGTACCTGGTTGACCAGATGCACCTGGAATTGTGGTGGTTGCAGTAACTGAGCCTGTCCATGTGGAAGTCGAAGTGGATAAAGGTGGAACTTCAACAACAACAGTGCCTGGTTGACCAGATTCACCTGGAATTGTGGTGGTTGCAGTAACTGAGCCTGTCCATGTGGAAGTCAAAGTGGATAAAGGTGGAACTTCAACAACAACGGTACCTGGTTGACCAGATGCACCTGGAATTGTGGTGGTTGCAGTAACTGAGCCTGTCCATGTGGAAGTCGAAGTGGATAAAGGTGGAACTTCAACAACAACAGTGCCTGGTTGACCAGATGCACCTGGAATTGTGGTGGTTGCAGTAACTGAGCCTGTCCATGTGGAAGTCGAAGTGGATAAAGGTGGAACTTCAACAATTATAGTTTCCGTTAGGTCTCCTGAAGACATTGGAACAGTGGAAGTTGTGGTGTATAATCCAGTCCAAGTCCAAGTAGTATTGGCAATAACTGGCAAACTACTTGTCTTTGGCACATTCACGTCAACAGTAACGGTATATGCTCCAGAGCTGTAAGGTTCAGTAATTGTTGTAGCTGAATTTGACCAAGTGGATGTACGGGTAATGAAATCTGTTTCGCAGACGGTTGCAGGCGTGTAAATAAACTTAGTGAACGTACTGCCTGAGCCTGATATAGCTGTAGACAAAGAACAAACACCAGTTGTAGTGATAGATTGGGTAAGGGTCACTGGGGCCTCTATGAACTAATGTTAGTAGAAATTCAATCTCGTCATCAACTGTTACTTACTATTTCCACTACCGCCACCACTTGGATTAAGTTGGATTGCATGGTATGTCAGTGTGTTAGGTTTGGTATACACGGCACCATTTGCACAAGTAACCTGGAGATTCGAGTTGACATTGTAACTTTTTTCCTGGGTAAGAATATTATCTGTACTATAGAAGGTTGAAAACCAAAACCTTTCACCAGCCGGAATTGAGCCAAAGCTTATGGTGACTGTTTTTCCGTTAGCTGAGTAACTTTGTGATAAAACATTCAAGTTACTATATGCTGTTGGGTATAAAAATGCATCAAGATTAGCGTTGGATGAAACATGATATTGTGTTTGATCTTTAAGCAGGATACCAGCACCATCAACAGAAGTTTGGATATTGAAAGTAAAGGTTCCTTGTTTAACAGCCCCTCCATTGCACATATCTTTTGGGGATAGGTAGTATTGATATTGTTGTCCATAATAATTCACTAACGAAGATTGGTATGGATCTGAATTGGAAGGATTGACTGCAGCAAATGTGACACTCCCTTTTAGGTTTCCGTTAAAAGTAACAGTATTTGCACCTACTTTCCATTGGTTAGCAAAGGAAACCAAATCTGTTCTACCACCTCCAAGAAAAGAAATAGGCAAATCAAGTGTGCCAGATAATGAGCTATATGAAGCCATATCGAGCACAATTTTACAAGTAAGAACTGTACCTGTGCCAGAATAGATGTGCGAGTTTTGTGGTGTGCATTTTGCAAACGTGTCACCGTTACTCAAATTGATATTAAAGTCACCACTAGAAATTTGCGCAACACCCGGCATTGACAATTGAAAAGTATCACCTGTTTGTGCGTTCATTTCTTTTGTAATCTGCCATTGCAAATTGACAAACCAATGACTGAAGGGTTCTTTCAAATGGGGAGCATTATTTTGTGTGCCAGAAGTTATTGCACCAATTGAAGTGAAAACATCTGATAATAGTTTTGCTGAGTGGAGATGTGCTAGAAAGCATATCCAAATGAAAACTAGTTTGCAAACTTTGTTGAAAACTTGCATCCTAATATTTTCTTTGATGAATATTATACCAAAGCTCTAAATAAGTCAGTTGAGGAATCACGCTTTATATAGTTTCAAAAACAAGCTACTGCTGGTCCTTCTTGATATTGTTTAGTACGATGTGCATGATAGCCAATGAAAAGACGATGGACTGGATTATACCACACAGTACATGATAAGCTGTGCCCTTCAAACCTAATAAGTAATTCGCAAATCTATTTCGCGAACTTTCAATTGTATTTGTGCAACCAGAACACCAAATAAATTAAAATGTATCTGCTCTTAAGTGACATTCGAAGTGCATGAGGACCACTTCTCCTTTTCAAGGCTTTTTTATCCTTAAATATTAATACCATAGCATCATACTCAATTTCACAATTAGTTGGTCCTTAGCTAGTTTGCCTTTCTAAATTTACCAAATCATTTTCATAGACTTTTACTTCCACTTATTGAACAAACAATAAAAATTTGATAAATTTTATATCTTGATTATCAATTTTATTATGTAATTGACCAAACGCGCAGCTATACAAGGTAAATCTAACATGCAGTTGATACTTAACTTGGTATATTATTACATCTTCGGAATATACAATTTACCTTCAAGCTGGCTTGATTTCCATAGTTTTTGAGGTAAAAGTTGTTCTTGTTGTTATCACAGTTATTTTAAGTTCAGCAGATTGTAATTTACTAAATAAACTACCACCATTACTTTAGTAAATTGATATGCATTACTACATATATTGATTATCAGCTCTGTCTAGTTGAGGTCACGACGCTCTTGTAACAAGTCATTTAAAGAAAAAAAAATATACCTTAGGGCTAGTAATCAATATTACAAAATTAAGGTCTTCGAGTCAAGGTATAACCTGTTTTTTAGTTTACAGTGGCGCTAAGTTTAGTGTACTTTGTAAACTTCAATTAGGAGTGGCCTCCCAAAATTAATATTTTTGCTTTATTCAGGATCTTTACTTTAAAATCATTTTAAGGCTTTTAGTCTAGATTTAATTTGCTTTTGCAGTACCCGAAATTTACGTAAAACAGCTCCAATGTGTTACCTTTCAAATATGATCATCATCAGCCATCCAAAAACAAAAACTGGCATCATACAGATAAATTTGTATTTCTCAAATACATGCAAATTCCTAAAGGCTAGTATTTTGTATATCTCTAAGAAATCGCATCTTCTAAATTTTAGTAAAACGTGTACAAAATGTAACAACAAGCTCATAAATCATGTGCCATATTATCCTTCTTAATTATTTCCAGTCGCAGAAGTCGATATCATTATTATGAGCTAAGAAAAAGAAGATTTAACCCTAACTGATACTATAAAGACTATAAACTATGTAAGTATGTAAGTAGTTTATAGCGCTGAACAAAAAATTTTTCTTTGTATAAGCCAGTAGTTAAGAGCACTTTAGATCAAAGTGTTGGTTATTACAAAAAAATATAGAACCTTTCTGGAGACCCCATGTGATGCTCAGCCAAATCTTACCTGGAAAGGTTTGTTTTCAAGAGAATATTTTAAACTTTTAAGTTTTACCTCCTGAAAAGCTACCTTAGCTGTAAATCCTTGGGATAAATGACAAGTTTGTCTAACCGAACTTTTCGCTGAACACTGGACCAATAAAAAATTTCCCTCCAAAAAAAACCAAATTATGCGATGTGCGATAAATCGTTCTTGTGTATGTTAGTCAAGCCTTTGAGGCTCTTGCATATCAATTTTCTCCTGCAGCTTATGTGCGATATTAATTCTTAACCACAGACTCTCATCCAATAAGCTAAGGATATTGTTAGTGAACCAAATCAAGAATAACGGATTTAGCATTGGAACACACTAAATCTAAAGCCTGACCGGCATGAAAAATTGTACATAGAAACCTCTGTAAATTAATATTGCCTGAATGATCCAATAGTGAATTGAAGTAAGCAATGCATCAGACACAGAACATACCTTATGCTTTTATATGGTAGACTACATTGTTATAAAAATGGAAACCACTCAACTTGTTGAGGTGGGTACGTGAATTTAGTGTCTAGCGGTGTTAAGAAACCTCACCATCCACAACATGCGAAAATTATGTACGCTGTTAGTTTCTGATCGGCATGTCAAGCTGATCAATCAAAAACAAATGTAGGCTAACATTAATGTATTGTGGTGTTGGGATTAGTAGACGGTGTCATAAGCTACCAACTACTAATTATAGAAACTGATTTTCACAACCTAATATTTTTTTGGTCTCTGAATTGACATCACCAGTGAGACATTATTGATGCAAAGCTTCTAATTCTTGGATCTTGTTAGTACAGTTCTCCAAGGCCACGTCAAATCTTTCTCTTCCTGGTTTACCAAGCGCAAGTAAGCTGTATGATGAATTGTTCATATTTTGTGATTTGCCTTCTATCTATGAGCTACGTGGACAAATCTCAGTTGCGCTCGTGATATATACAGTTTTCATAGCTTACTGAACACTTATAAAATAACCTCCGCTTTGTCAAGCGCCGGTTAACTGTATTTCTTTTTATTACAAAGTATACAATGTTGGAAAAAAAGATAGAAGTTGGTAAAAAGAGAGAAAGAAACCTCCTAATTTTTCTAGATCTGGAAATAGAACTATTGAAATTTAAATTTTAAAAGTTGCAGCTCTAATAGTTTTATGATAAATACATACTTCTTCTATCTCAAAAAAACAAGCCTTCAACTCATGCAGGATGCTAATGTTCAAAGTCTTGGTAAAGTAACATCCTTATTTAAGTGGCTGTCTATCAGCATTTGCTCTTCACTAGTTCAGTATATTTTGTGAAGACTACAATAAAACGTGATAAAAGCTGGCGCAAGCAAAATTATCAATGAAACGCTAGTTGACGTTTTAAATTTGTACTAAAACAACTTCTATCCTATTCAAACAATCGGATTTTCTGTCCCAATATAACATGAAATTCTGTAAACTTTCTAAATTGAAAACAATCATCGGTCCATTTACTTGGCATCTTGATCAACTTTTCTAGTTTACGCTAATCTGTAGTGACTACTTCCAATTTTGAGTATGACGTCTGCCTAAAAGAGTTATATAAAGCTGTTATACAACTATCTAGCCGCAAATTGTCTAAGCCTGTATAACTTGACAAACTTTACTGATAAAGGTGCACTACAATAATTGCTTCTTGTTAAAATGTGGTCAAGCCACCTGTAGCAAAAGTGATTTTTTGTACTCTTAATTCAGTAGAGAAAAAATTAATCTATCATTTCAGCTAAACCAAAAACGAATCTCAATTAAAATCACAAAAACTAAGTTTGTATCCGTTGAGTAAGAAGTATACACTTAGATAATTGAGGTTGTGGAAACCTAGTATCACCAATATTTCCGTATTGTGGTACTTAAATGGTAGAGCTCTAGGGGTTTAACAATGCATTTCACTGGATATTTAATTTTAGAAACCAAGATTTTGAAAACCTAACTAATCACTAAAATACCACGTACATTTCTTGACTAACGGTGGTTAGTCCAATAAATGCAAGTTGTTAGCAAAAGGCTGTGATCATCCTTCAATTTACAAACTAACAACGACACAACTACATCCTCTCAGAAAATAAAAAAAAAAGTAATAAATCTAACAAAGGAATGAAATTTTTTGAATATCACGAAATAAAGTATCAATTTTCAGGTGAAATTCACTTTAAAGACCTGATTCAAAAACATCCCTAAAATAATCTTACTGCACTAAAATTAGCAACATCACTAATGTAGTAAATAACTAAAACAGACCAATTTTAGAACCCACACTCAAAATGATGCCCAGTATACGTTAACGAGGATCCTCCATCGTAGGCGGAAGCCAATATAGTGCTCTGTCCAGATCCAAAGCCCTTGGAATAACTAACAGTAACAGTTTGGGAATTATCCTGGCTATAACTTGAAGAACTAGAATTAAAACCGTTATTTTGCTTATGTCCATCACCAGTTCCACCATCGAAGCAGTCCATGTGATGCACAATAAAGCTTGAGATGGCACTTCAACAATAGTGCCTGGTTGGCCTGATACACCTGAGATCGTAGTGGTTGGGGTGACTGAACCAGTCCATGTTAAACTCCTGGTAGCTTAGGACTTACTTGGACTTGGACTTCAACAATTATAGTTTCCGTTAGGTCTCCTGAAGACATTGGAACAGTGGAAGTTGTGGTGTATAATCCAGTCCAAGTCCAAGTAGTATTGGCAACGACTGGCAAACTACTTGTCTTTGGCACACTCACGTCAACAGTAATGGTATATGCTCCAGAACTGTAAGGTGTTGTAGAAGAGTTTGACCAGGTGGATGTATGAAATCTGTTTCGCAGACGGTTGCAGGCGTGTAAATAAACTTAGTGAACGTACTTTCTGAGCCTGATAAAGCTGTTCACAAAAAACAAACACCAGTTGTAGTGATAGGGGGAACAGTCACATGGGCCTCTATTAACTGTTAGTAAAAATTCAGGCTTTTCATAAACTTCGTTACTTACCATTTTGACTACCGTCACTACCTGAATCGAACGCAAGTGTATGAAATGAAAGTGTGTTAGGTTTGGTATACACTTTACCACTTGCACATTTAACCTTAAGATTAGTGATGATGCTGTAAGTTTTTTCATTTACTAGGATATTATTTGCGCTATAGAAGGTTTAAAACCAAAACCTTTTACCAGCTGAAATCGCACCAAAGTTCAATGTAAAAGTTCTTCCATTGTTTGAAACCCCATGGGTTAAGACATCCAAGTCCCTATAGGCTGTTGGGTATAGAAATGCGTCAAGATCAGCATGGAACAAAGCATAATATTGTGTTTGATCTGAAACTAGGATACCAGCACCATCAACCGATGTTTGAACAGTAAAAATAAAACTTCCTTGTTTAACAACCCCTCCATTACACATATTTTTTGGGGACAGGTAGTAATTAAATGTTTGACCTTAATAGTTGGATTTAGTGGTATGATATGTAGCTGCATCTGCTGGGTTTACTGCAGCAAACGTTACGCACCCTTCTAGTTTTTCGTTAAAAGTAATTGCGTTTGCATCTACTTCCCATTTTTAGCAAACAAAACCAAATCTGTTCTACCATCCCAATAAATGAAAGGGGCAAGTCAAGTGAGCCTGATAGTGATGTATATGATGCTATATCAACAACAAAATGAACACTGTACCTGTTTCAAAATAAATGTGCGACTCATCCGCTGAACAGTTTGCAACGGTTTGGCCATAACTCAGACTGATATTAAAAAATTCATTAAAAGTGTGTACAACACCTGGCATTGACAATTGAAAAGTATCACCTGTTTGGGCGTTCATTGCTTCTGTAATGTGCCACTGTAAACTGACATCCTAAAAACCATAGGGCTCTTTTAAGTGAGGAGCATGATTTTTCGAGCTTGCAGTAACAGAATCAATTAAACTGAAAACATTTGATAACAGTTTTGCTGAATTGAAATGTGCTAAAAAGCATATCCCAATTAAGACTAGCTTGCAAAACTTGTTTAAAGCATTCTGGTAACTTTGTTGAAGTTTTTCTTGATGTTTGTGCTTATACCAGAGCTTCAAATAAAACACTATATGGTTCACAGAATGCTTTACATACTTTGAGTGACGAGCTACTCATGGCCCTTTTTGTTACTCTTTCAAGAACAATGTGCATTGACAAACACGTAAAAACAATGAACAAAGCAATACCACGTAGTACATAGTAAGCTATGGCTTCCATTCGTAAGTGACAATTCGCAAGAAGGAACCTCTCTCCATCAACTATAATCTCCAAATAAGATCAGATCACCGTTAAATTATGTAGGTGCTCTTAAGTAACATTAGTTGAATTTTGAAGTTCAGGGCTGCCACGTGTTTTACACTTTAAAAATTGTCTATCATACAAGTATAACATATTATTTTCAACTAATTTGGTCACCAGCTGACTGGTTCTCTAAGATTCTAAGTTTTTGAATCATTTTCAGATTTTGTATTGACTTAGCGCTCGATAAAAAATTTTGAGCTTAAAATTTGGATTAGAATTTCATTGTGTATTATGTAATTGAATAAACTCTCGGCTAACAAAATTACAAATTAAACTGGACTTTACAGCCGTACACAACGTAGTATTTGCGCATATTCTCACCACTAATCCGGTTTCTTCTTCGCTGACTTGCAAGTTGATCTCAGTGGAGTGAGCATTATCAATCATTATGGGATACGCAATTTCAGGTTTCCAGCGTCTTAATAAACGAATAGATTTACATACATACACGGATCGATACCAGATCCAGTCTCGGATCACAATTCAATAAAATAAACTAGCGTGTTGGTATCACGTAATAAAGATGTAGGTCGTAACAGTGAAATCATTATTTGTTCTTAGACAGCGGTAGCTCTCGGTAACCGGACATTGTTCCACAATTTTCTTATATGGTCTAGATCCCAATCATTCTAATTGTTGTGCTACGCCTCTGATCCAACACTACCAGTAGTAGCAGCAAATTAGTTTGGTCTACGGAAAAGTGTAAAGCTGTACAAGCCACTATTACCAACCTCAAAAACAAGATCGCGGATCTTTTCAATAAACCCAATGTTATTTAAAATGGAGCGACTTACTTAAAAGGAAAACTCTTAAAGTGAAGAACACTGTTTAAAATTATCACTACAGCTATACCTAATAATCCTTCAATTCTCCAAATACCAGGAAATATATCATAAAGTCAATCTCAATCTAACCAATGTATATAATTATTATCAAATAATCTTAAATTTTATAATGCATCAACATGTTTGAGATGCGTCAACAAGACACGTTTTGCCTGAATAACTTTTGGATAAAGGTCTCTAACAGTCTTAGCCTTGTAATCTTTTGTCCATTTGGGAATCAAGGCATCTTTGAGATTATTACTAAATTTTTGGAAACAGTTTAAAAAAATTGAAAGCGTCAGATAACTCTACTTAGTTGTTCCCAAGTCCATAAATATTTAAGTTTGATTTTTCTTAAAGCTTTTATCGCTAGATAAGAAAATTAAGAGTATTGTAGCCATAAACCCACTTTATTATTAATTGGTAAAATGTTATATCTCTTTGATATACGAACATTTAGCATTATTGATTAGTTAGAGAAAAAAATCAGGCCAAAGCTTTTCTTAGTAGACAAATCCATAACACAGAAATTATCTTCGTGTGGCGCTCATTCAGCATTTGATCAACATATCGTGTTAACCAACATACTGAGCTAATTATTGAAACTAGTCCAGTTCTAGTTTACTGTATTTTTAGTATTGGTGGATAGTGGGATAGCTCAATGGGCAGCAATTAATTCACACTCAACAAGTTGTTAGTATGACTTCAATGGTAAAACTGTTTTGCTGCAAAGTTTCAAAACTTGCAGTACTACCAAATGTAGGTTTCAAGGCGTGCTTTTTACTGGTTACGAAGCATAAATAGGACTGAACAATAACAATAATTGGTTATGTATATTTTTGCATGTCAGCACCACTAGGCAAATTCAACTAACGCTAGCACAATTTCGTAGGCCTTGAAACGTCTTTGGTCAGGAGCAGAACACGTCTACTTTGTTGAACACCGACTATTTGCACTTCATTTAAGAACATCTGTGATGGTTACATATACATCTGACCTAATGAATTACTAATTGATACAAATTATATTGGGCTTAATGTTATCAGCAATCATGTAACGACCATTGTTTTCTATTCAAACGCTGAAAGTTTTTGATTCAACAGCTCAATTGATAATCAAAATAATAGCAAATTTCTTCAATATTTTGAATTCACAATTCAAAATTAAATGCTCTACTAAGAAATATTTTTTTTATTTGTAGTAAAGCTTTAAATAGTAAAATAGTGATTGGTTTGTTTAACAACATTTTCTTGCTAACTAACTTTAATATTCCATCCTTTTAAAGAACGTTAAACGGTCACTTATCGATAGACACAAGAAAATTTTACAACTAGTAAAAAATTTGTATTGGAATCTGTCCTTAGATGATAAATAAAAATTACAACTAACCAAGTTGTACTATAATATTATCAGGTATCTAATCAGACCAATATTTTGACACAAAATGTATTATTGCATTTCTTATTTCAAACATTTTAGTGTTTCCGCGTTTAGCTACAGCTTCCAAAACAGTTCACATGGTAGAAATCATTATCCTTTAACAAAAGAAGTTTTGGTACCAATTGCGTCTCTTGATCCTGCCTTAGACATTCGTTTTAATGGTTGAGTTTTTTTGGTCCTGCAATTTATTGTGGGTATTCCAATAAGCAAAACAAGTCAACTTCTGTCTTGTACCATATTTTACAAACTACTCGGTGGTTTGATCTTATATGTTACCTTTTTATGATATAAATAAGTGCAGAAGAACCACCGTTTTGTGCTTTTTCACAGCTTCTTGAGCCATGATAATTGACTATGATTACATTTACACCCGAAATTTCACTCCCATCCGAAACCCTGGGAACTAGTAGTTCTTGGTGCAAAATCAAGCCTTGGCCAACCCTCCTAGTAGTAAAAAAATCCTAAATACCTGGTCTTGTAACATCAAACTATGGTGTCCAGTAATTTTTCAGTGATAGCAAATCGTTTTTGCAAACATTAAACTGGTTCAACTGCAACTGTCAAGATTTTTGATCATGCAGATATTTTATTAGAAAGTATTGCAAACAAAATATATAACCACAGAGTTAGTATATCATTGATTATATCGATCCTGACCATCTCTTGAATTTCTAGATTTTTAACCTGTATTAGTTTCAAGATCAAACTGGTAATTAGTGACTCAGTTCATTCAGTGATAAGTAGTTGTGTAAAATTAACATAGCTCTCAGTTACATATCCTCAATTGGTATCTTACTATTTTTTACTATTATCAATACCTTCTTTATAAGTATAATTTGAAACCGCCAAAATTTACTATTTTTTTTGAAAAAGGTTAAAATACCCTATTGGTACGAGCACATATCATATAAACTTCAAGTAAATTGAAATTTGTATAAATTAAGCGGTGAAAACAACCCAATAGATAATTATTTTTTTTAGCACAATCGCTCAGTTCCTATTTGGGCCATTTTCACTGCTAAACTGAATAGACTTTATTCTAATAAAAATGATATATAAATGGCGATGAAACCTCTTGATTTACTGATGTATTAAAATTATTGATTAAATTAAATTGAACTGAAACTTAAAGCAAAATGTCTTCAATTCATCCTTTTGATTCAATTACTGAATCAGAAATTAAAATTGCAGTCAAACTTATCAAAGATCTTAATGGGGATGCAAAAGTCCACTTCACTCAACTTGATAGACTTGATCCACCAAAGAATGACATGATTAAATACTTGAATGCAGAAAGATATGGTGGTAAATTACCAGAAATCCCTAGAAGAGTGTTTGCATACTACTATAAAAATGATAAAATGCCACTCTACAAAGCTTTAATCAACGTTACTTATGGGCATGTCATTGTTAATGCGGCTCAAGAAGAAGGGGTGGTGGGTCCATTGTTACCAAATGATTTAGGTGAAATTGAACAAATTGCAATCAATCATCCAGCAGTTTTAGCAGAAATTGAGAAATTAAAATTACCACCAAACATGGTGGTTTGTTGTGACACTTGGATGTACGGTACTGACTCTTTAGATGTTGAAGAGCCTTTGATTCAATGTTACTGTTATTTAAAAGTTGATCATCCAGATGCAAATCATTACTCAATTCCATTGAAATTTGCTCCAGTTTTCAAGTTATTATCAAAAGAATTCATTAGAATGGATTATTTGCCTTCTGGTTATGATGAGAAAACAATTGGTACTCAACCATGGAAAAAGGTTGAGGCAATTGAATATCACCCAGACTTACACAAAGAAACTCCAAGAGAGAACTTGAAACCTTTGATTTTACAACAACCAGATGGCACCTCATTCACTTTAGAAGGCTCCAAAGTTAAATGGCAAGGTTGGGAATTTAGAGTTGCAACAAACGTTAGAGAAGGTGTTGTCTTGTATGATGTTTTTTTCAAAGGTCGTTCATTATTTTACAGAATTGCACTAAACGAGATGACAGTTCCGTATGGTGACCCAAGAGGTCCTTTCCATCGTAAACAAGCATTTGATTTAGGTGATTGTGGATTTGGTATTAATGCAAATCAATTGGGCTTGGGTTGTGACTGTTTAGGTATAATCAAGTATTTGGATACACTCAGAATTGATGGTGATGGTAATCCAATTTTATTAACAAATACCATTTGCATGCACGAACAAGATTACGGTATTTTGTATAAGCATATGAACTTTAGAAATCAAAGAGCAATTGTTACAAGAAGAAGGGAATTTGTTATCCAAACTATTGCAACTGTTGGTAACTACGAATATATTATTAATTTTATGTTAGATCAAGTTGGAGCAATTACTGTTCAGATCAGAGCCACTGGTATTTTATCAACAATTCCAAATGATGAAGGAGTTGTTGTTCCATGGTCAACCAATGTTGGACCAGGTGTTACAGCACCATATCATCAACATTTATTAAGTTTTAGATTTGATGCGAGAATTGATGGTGATAAGAACACTGTTTGTTATGATGATTATGTTCCAATGGAATATGATGAAAAGTTAAATCCTTATAGCGTTGGATATGTTGGTAAAAGAACAGTTCTTGAAAAATCTGGATTCATTGATCAATCCCCATTTACAAATAGAACTTACAAAGTTATTAACGAAAATGTTATTAATCCAGTCACTTCAAAGCCTGTTGGATATAAATTTGAGATGCCAGCAAAACAAATGATTCTAGCATCACCAAATTCATTCAATGTTAAAAGAGCAAAATTTGCAACAAAACAATTTTGGGTTACAAAATATCATGATGATCAATTATATGCAGCTGGTGAGTTCACAAATCAAAGCAGAAAAGATACTGGTTTATCTATCTGGGCAAATGGTGAGGAAGATGTTAGAAACAGCGATGTCGTTGTCTGGCCAACTTTAGCTTTAACCCACCCTCCAACTACTGAACAATTTCCAGTTATGCCATCAGATTTTATGCAATTTGTTGTTTCTCCTGCTTCATTCTTTGAAAGAAATCCTGCTCTGGACGTCCCACTTGCAAACAATGGTTTTAACAAATCGAAATATTACGAAGAAACCATTCAACCTTCTTCATCCTGCTGTTCAAGCAATTTATAAACTATTTAAATTTGGGTTTTTTTTATATATATATAAATAAGTAATTTAAAATCAACATTTTAACACCATTTTTGATATTACTATTTGATTTTCTAGTTATTAGTAATAAGTAGCACGTTATTAGTAAAATACTGTAAAATAAATGTTGAAATGTGCGTATTTTTATTTTTATTTTTTATTAGCTGTAATAAATTTTGATAA
Source organism: Starmera stellimalicola (assembly GCA_030580055.1). Classification (NCBI taxonomy): domain Eukaryota; kingdom Fungi; phylum Ascomycota; class Saccharomycetes; order Phaffomycetales; family Phaffomycetaceae; genus Starmera; species Starmera stellimalicola. Next base: position 71,847 of record JAKTSD010000026.1, on the reverse strand, counting down.
TCAATTTTGAAGTATTTCACCAACTGATAAGAGGATTTAAAGACAATAAGAGCCACTAAGCCAGCTGAAAATAGCCAAAACATGGATGGAATAAGCTCTAGTTTACAATCAGATATATCAAAGAAAACGAAACGATCAAAATTGGGCTGTTTTAATTGTGGGTATCTGTTCCGTTTAATTGACCCAAAGTAAAATGTGTTAACTAATCCTTAAAAACAGGCAGAAAGAAGAAAAAGAAGTGTGATGAGAGAAGACCTATTTGTACCTCATGTGATGAGAAGTGCATTGACTGTATCTGGCCTCAATCTCTGAAGGATAAAATGCCTAAGAATTACAAAATACCGGCAATCAATATGTCAAAACTGCGCAAAAAGCACTTGAATAAGGGATTTGTAAATGTTCAATTTGAAGAAGGTAAAATGACTACAGCTTTAGAGACGTTGCTAACAACCACTGATATAATAGCAAAAGAAGAACCAAATCAATTAACAATCTGTAAAAGTTTTGAAGAAAAGAATATTAATGGAAATGGGGGCGCGGATGCAAATAAAAAGGAAAATGAAGATAAAAATGTTGAGAGCAAGGATCCTGCTACTGCAGAAGAGATAACACCATTAGTAATAACACCTAGTTATAATCAAATGTTCTTGAATTTGAATATTCAACAGTTTATTAGATGTTTAGGCCCTCAGTATTGTCATCCATTACTAACTACTCAAACCAACTTCACACCTTTTCTTCATAATAATGAAATCACGAACAAAATATCCTTAGCTTGTGGGCTTAGCTATATGTCCTGGCAATACCCCCAGTTTTTACAAATGGCAACCGACAGTTATTATGAAGCCTTTAATCAATTTAATGATTACTTAATTAATTGCAAAGGCAATGAATCGCGAATGAATCAAAACTGGATTTGTGCTTCGTCACAATTACTGTGTCTTTGTTCAAGACTAATCAAAAATCCACATGGCTCAAACTGTGTTAAAAACTTAATCAATTCGTATAAAGTTTTACAAATTAGATTTGGTTTGACTGAAGCTTCAAAGAGTAAAGATGATAAAAAGATTAGCTATAATTTGAAGCTTACTCAATTTCATGAAGATTTGAATTTTGAGATTGAGAATAGTTTAATTTCAATTGATGATACCGTTTGTGATGAAGATGATGATTTATATGTTAAAGGAAAATCTTTTGATTTCCATTTCAACAAGATTTACTTGGAGAGCTTTATCTACAATTATATCTCAACGCTGCTGATTTCAAATGAGGCAATTAAATACTTACCAAATGCATTTGATTTTTTTGAGGCTCTGAGGTATTTGATCAAAAAACCAATCTTTGAGTGCCAAGTTATCTGGATGAACTATCCAGTTTTGGGGGCAGCATTAGACTCTTTTGAAATACTAGCAAAATCCTGTTATTTATTCAGAAAGATCAACAATGATGATGAATTGCTATTATCAAATTACGATAAAATTAAAAAGCTATATGAATTATCAAAATTTTATACATCACCAATTATGCCATCACCACATGTTTTTGACAAAGATGCAAGTTATGAGCTAAGCTATCCAAAAGATTATCAATACTTGAGAGATAGTGTTTTCGTTAGTGAAATTGTCTTATGCTCAAGTAAAATTTTGTTACTAAAATTATTATACCAAATGGATAAGTTTAATCAGGAAATTATAAGTGAATCAAAAAGAATTCTTCATGTCCTGTCAAAGATTACAAAATATTCCTTTATCAAAGCTATTTTAACTTTACCGCTATTTATCTGTGGATTGGCTTTAACTAGTGAAAGTGATATTGAATTGTTGACTAATGAATTGACTGAAGTAGCTGATATTACCCATAGTGGCCACATTACAATAATATTGAAGATGCTAAGACATTATTGCTGGGATAAGGAAGGAGGTTTAGATTTGTTATATAATGAGGAGTTTATAAGTCAAATAGTTTTATAGGACTCATATATATATTGCGTTTGTTATTTAAGTAGATTTTAGAATTTCATCAATGACTTTACCAGCTTTGAGTAAAGCTTCTTCAGTAAATCTCTTCCCAATTAATGTCAAACCAATTGGTAAGCCATCCGAGGCTTCTGCATCGTATAAACCATATTCATGTTCTTCCCATTCATTTCTTGATTTATAGTTCAGATCTTTTAAATCCAAATCTTTTGAAGCAAAAACACCAGATGGAATGACAACTGATGACATGTCTAGAACATTCCATAATAATGTATAACCCCAGTAGGTAACTTCTGAAGGCTTTGGTGCTGTACCAACATAAGTTGGTGCCAAAATAAAATCAACGTCTCTTTCTTTGAAAAGCGCATGATAGTGAGCTTTCAAGACATCTCTCACATAAGCTAGAGTATCCAGTTCTGCAACACTTAGACCCTTTGAGCCTTGACCAAACCTTAAAAAGATATCAGATAATGGTGCCAATGGCTCTCCAGATTGCTCTAATCTTAGTTTATAACCATAACCACCATCTGCAGTAAACCCATTATAGCCAACACTTAATACATCAAAAACTTTAAAAGGTTCCCATGTAGAAACTTGAACCCCCGCACCAATCAGTTTAGACTCTACTTGTTTCAAAGCTCTTAACACAGGTGGATGAGGCTTGACCACGCCATCATCAAAAACAATTGCAATTTTCAAATCTTTGGCAACTGGTTTAGGTACTGATCTCCATGGAATTGGTATTAAGTCACACTCTTTTTCCCATGGCTTTGTAGATAGATATTGCTCCATGAAAAACTCTAAATCATCAATGGAGTTTGCCATGGGACCCAAAGTTGGGGCAACTATATCGCTATGAGTTGATTCAGATGGTGAATAAACACCAGTCAACGCGATTCTTTTAGAACTTGGTTTTAAGCCATAGATTCCATTGAAAGCAGCAGGGGCTCTAATTGAGCCACCGATATCGGAACCAACACCCAAAGGAGAACCTCTCATACCGATTAGTGAGCCTTCACCACTAGAAGACCCACCTGGTGACATTGAAGTTTTATAACAATTTTTACCTCTTCCAGTAATATTGTTAATTGAGTCCAAATGCATTAAACATTGTGGTTGAGTAGTTCTAATATAAAAGACAGCACCTAAATCGTACAGTATTTGATTTGTTAGACTGAATTCGGGAGTGACGTTCTCTAAAGAACAGACGAATCCACCATGTGTGACATGACCAGCATAACTATAATGTTCTTTTAAAGATAATGGAACTCCATGAAAAGGTCCAATTGTTTTGCCGTTCTTCTCTAAATATTCATCTAATGATTTAGCTCTTTCGAATGCTTCATCAAAAAATATCTCCATTGCACAGTTAGTCAATTGATGTGCAATTGAAGCTCTTTTGGCGAATGCGGTGATAACTTTCAAAGAAGTTAATTCCTTACATGCAATTTTTTTAGCTAAATCAACTGCAGTTAAGCTTGTAATATCCATTGTTTCTTTATCTAAAACTTTAGCAGGAATATCAGTCGCATTGAAGTGCCCAACGTCCAAATCTTCTGGGATTAACTCATCTGGAACGAGCCACTCTTTTGGAATTGCTGCTCTTAATTTATCATTATAAGCTTTGATCTTTGGTTTCCAAACTGCATCAAATAACTCCGAGTCTGGCTCGTAATTATTTGTACCACTAACTAGTGATCTTGGGGTAGAAGTGTCCAATACAACTTTTGTGGGTTTGACCATTTTCTTTATCTTTTTTTTTTCTGTTCAGTTGATCAAGCAGCTGCTAGTCATTACATTTATATAAGTGTTACGCTGTATCTACACATTACCTTCTCTGCTACCCAGCATTACAAAGATTAAGTCATTTTGAGCTAAAAATACGTAACAGACTGTTTGATTTCCTAATTGGGAAAGACATTGCGCGTAAAATTTGCTATCTTATCGATTTTCATTGAAATTAGGAATTCTGAATTTTACACGAAAACAAATCATCTTCAAGAGTTGGTTAAGGGTATAAAGCAACACCAAATTTACCTACATTTTGCGCTTACTGCCTGCTATTTATTTTCAAGTTAGCCAGTGATTTCGCTTAGCTCTATTACTTTTGATAAAATGAAAGGTAACTGCTCAGGAGCCGTTAGCAGAAAGACGAGATCTAAGCTTGGCTGCTTCAATTGTATGTGGCTTTGATGTGTGTTAACTTCAATACGGTTTAAATCAAAATGCCTTGCTAACACAGTTGATAATTTTAGGTCGTAAGAAAAAGAAGAAGTGTGATGAGGCTAAGCCAGTGTGTTCATTTTGTGCAGTGAGATGCATTGATTGCGTCTGGCCAAAAAGCATAAATGACAAGATGCCAAATGACTATGAGATTCCACAGGCTGATAAAGCAAGTCTTAGGAAGCGTCAGATCTTAACAGGATTTGTTTTAATGACTTTTGATGGTAACAAGTTCAAAATGGTCGATGCAGAAAAATGTGTTGAAACGGTTGATAAGGTAACACCCAAAACCTGTACTTCCCTAATGCAAACAAATGATATAAAGAGTGAAATTGTTGATGTCTGTGTTAATGTTGGACCAGTCTTGAGAAGAATTGATGAAACTTTTCATATTGATAACTCAAGTGTTAAAAATTTTATTAAATGTATTGCACCACAATACTGTCATCCGCAGTTGTCACCAATAGCGAACTATACACAATTTTTTGATCACATTGATGATTCTGATAATGTCAAGAAAGAGATACTAAATAAAATCTCAATAGCATGTGGATTAAGCTATAAATCATGGGAAGATCCACAAATCTATGAATTGGCTTTAACAAAATACCATGAGGCATATAATGAGTTCAGTGAGATTCTCGAAGCAAACAGGCTTAAAATTTCGAATGAAAACTGGCCATATGCGGCTGCACAGTTATTATGTCTATGTGCAAGATTAGTACCAAACTCAACAACAAAAAACCTAGTTGGAAGCTTGATTAATTCATACAAGATTTTGCAAATTAGATTTGGCTTCTCTGATGATCATAAAAATGATAATGATGATGATACATTTACTAATCAGTTACAACAGGAACTGAATTTAGAAATTACAAATACCCTCATCTCAATTGAAAATAATGATTCGATAAGTAACTTCAATTTCGGTTTCAATAAACTATTTTTGGAGAGCTTTATTTACAATTATACAACAACTATATTAATATCAAATGATGCAGTCAATTTCTTGCCAAGTCCATTTGAGCTTTTTAGAAAATTGAAGTATTTATTAAAAAAGCCAGTGTTTTCATGTGAAGTTGCGTGGATGAATAATCCTGTATTTGGTGCAGCGTTAGACTCATTTGAAATTTTATCAAAGGCTTGTTATCTTTTTAGAAAGATCAGTAACAATAATGAATTGCTTTTTGATTTGTATTATTCAAACAAAATAAAGAAATTGAGAGATTTAGCAAAGTTTTTTCCATCACCTATAATACCAAATACTTTGAGACATCATCAAGATGACCCAAAGAAATATGAAGTTTTGAAAGATAGTGTTTTAATTTCTGAAATTGTTTTGAAGTCAAGTAGGATTTTGTTAAAGAAGATCTATTTATCAAACTTGAATAAATATGATTCAGAAGTACTGAAAGAATCCAGTGAGATTCTAACTTTGATTAAGAAGCTATCGAAACTATCATCTACAAAGGCTATTTTGATTTTACCATCTTTTATTTGTGGTTTAGTTGTAAACAGTGACAGTGATAGAGTTTCTATAATTGACATTTTAAAGGAAATTGGTGAAGTTGTTCATACAGCTCATGTTTATGGTGTTATTGACTGGTTAAAAAAATATTGCTGGGAAAAGGATTTGGGTTTAGACGTTTTATTCAACGAAGATTATATTAGTAAGCTGGTTTTATGAAGTATATCTATTTAGAGTTTTATAAATGTTTGCGGTTTGGTATGGTTCATATTTCTTGTTATATGACTTATAGGTACTAGCTCTTCCTACTATAATGTACAGCTAATGACGCAAATGATTAATAAGATGCTACCATCGGGGGAGTAACCATCTCCGTCTATCAGGCTTGTAATACAGGTTTTCGTAAAGTCAGCATTAGTGCACATTTGTGATAGTGGTTAGTTAGCTTGTAGTATTGATTCAAAGTAGTAATAGCCCGCCAGCCAATCGTTTCAATTGATTCTTCGATTAAATAATAAGCATTGGTGTTGACAGCATTGAGAGGCTAGCTAGCAAACTATGAAATGTAATTGGAATACACTTTTACGGATTTTTCAGCTATAAATTCCGGAATTCAAGATTGGCGATACTGATGCTTTGCTCAAGCTAGTAACTCTGTTATCAGCTGGTGAATTCACTACATATATAGTATAATTTTTAACAAATCAATCATCGAAAGAGCAAGCAGCTGATCTTTTATTGACATTGCCATCCTAGCAAACCTTTGGTGATAATACTGACCACAATATTTCTAGTAAGTGAGTGACTGGCCAGTATAAAACTCAAGGATGAGTTTGTCCGCCTAGAAGGCAGATCCTTAGTAACAACTGACTAATTAGCGGCTATCGAGTTTCACTGATAAAGGCTGGTTACCAATCTTGCCTAAAAAAACACACTTGCATGGCTAAGGAATATAGAATCTTTTGGAACAGCTGTGTCCCGCACCAAAGTACTGCAGATTTTGGACACAATTGTCGTCTAAATTCTGGTTATCAACAACATTGTGTCAATTAATAAAAATTCCTTCTGTCGTTATCAGTTGCTAGGTGTATTATCGTCACAAAAATAGATATCATTGGCCTGGCTAGAAAAGTTTAGTGATAATGGAGGTTTTGGATTCTAATTTTGTTGAGCTGTAATGATGCATAATAATGGGTATAAAAGCAATGTGATCTCCCCGTTACACATGGAGTTACCTATCTTAAAGAGAGTGCGAGTCTAATAATAGCTGCTTAATCACACAGAATGAGTGGCTCAAACATCAACTATGAGGCAGTTCCAGGGACTGTTCATTTAGTGGACCTTGATGGTCATATGAACGCAAAACATAAAGGGAACAGCAAAATTGTTTTGATTCCTACTCCTTCAGATGATCCAGATGATCCTTTGAACTGGACTAAGCAGAGAAAGCTGTTAGCCATGTTTTGTATGATTGTTTACACATTTGGTGTTGGTGTTCCATCTGCTGCTATTTACTCTGTGTTAGTTCAAATTTCTGAGGCAACTGGTATCACCCTGGGACAATTGAACTCTGGGACGGGTTACATGTTTTTATTCTTTGGTTTGGGTTGTATGTTATTTCAGCCATTGGCTTTACAGTATGGTAAGAGACCAGTCTATTTATTATCAGTTTTTGCAACTTGTTTTATCTGTGTTTGGTCACCATACTGCAAAACAAATGGTGCATGGATAGGCTCCAAAATTTTACAGGGTTTCTTTGGATCACCAATTGAATCGTTGTGTGAAATTACTGTGTCAGATATCTATTTTGAACATGAAAGAGCCACTGGTATGAGTTTTTATGCATTAGCACTATTGACTTCGAATTTCCTGGCACCAATGTTAGCAGGATTGATTGCTGATGGTATGGATTGGAAGTGGGTCATGTTCTTCTGTGCAATTTTTGCTGGTGTTTGTTTTGTTTTTTTATTCATCTTTATGGAGGAGACCAATTATACAAGACACTTAAATGCTAAGAGAATGAAAATCACAACTTTAGAAGGTGTTGTGTCAAATGAAAAAACTGGTGTTACAGTTACTTCAGAAAAATTGATTGAGCCAATCTTATCTCATCAGAGTATGGGAGAGAGAATGCAAGAAACCAATGAGAATTTATATAATGAAGTTGATATAATTTCAACAGATGAAGAAGCACCAGTTATGAAGTCAACAAAATCATGGGTTCAGAAAATGTCATTAACTTCAGGTATTAAAAAGAAATTTATTTTACCACATTATCTATGGGGACCAATTTTAATGATGAGATATCCAGGTGTTTTATGGGCAGGATTTTTATATGGATCTTCATTAGTTTGGTTCAACTTGCTAAATGCAACAGCCTCCTTGATTTATTCAGCTTCACCATATAATTTGAGCGCAGCTAATGTTGGATTGACTTACGCTTCACCTACAATCTTTTCAGTCATTTTCTTTTTAATGTGTGGCTATATGACAGATCAACTGAAGATTAGATTAGCGAAAAGACGTAATGGTTTATCATATCCTGAAGATAGATTTTGGATTTTGATTATCTATATGGTCTTAGGTTGTTTGGCAAGTATAGGCTGGGGTGTTGGAGCCTACTACAATCAAAGTGTTTGGTTGTTGATCATAAGTATGGGCGTTTTGGGAGGTTGTGGTATTTTTGCTTGCAATATTGCCGCAACTTACGTTTCTGACAGTTACAAAGAATTAGATACTGAAGGTATGGTTGTTGTGATTCTGATCAGAAACTTACTGTCTTTTGCTTGCTCTTATGGATTAACTGACTGGGTTACAAATTTGGGCTATAAGCATGCTTTCATCTCATCAGCATTTATTTTGCTTTTCTGTAATGGTACCTTCTTGATTATGAGATACACAGGTCCATACTGGAGAAACAAAACAAAGAAAATGTACTGGAAGCAAGTTGAGAACAATAGAAGAGTTGTTGGTCAAGCTCACTGATATCGTTTATTTGATTTTGAAAATTTGGCTGGGCCATTTTCGTTTAGTTGTTCAAATGTTTTATCTCTAATAATATTCTACTAATATAATTTCATGTATTGTTTGACCGCTGCTCTAATCTTAGTTTACTATCTGTATGTCTGCGGGTTTTTGAACTATGGTGTCCCATAGCTCAAACTTTTTGGCTCGGAAATTGGGGAGTCCGTTTATTGCCATTCACTTAAATGGCCATCAATCTTTTTTTGGACTAACAGTGAAAATATTAAGCTGTCAAAATGAAACGTAATTTTGTATTGATAATCTTTTTCTTGTATTTAAGATTAGGTTTTCCGCATGTCTTAGGCCTAAAAAGGATGTTTCAAGCCAGCAAAGACAGCAAGTAAAAAGATAAGTAATGAGTAATTGGAAAACTGCGGCTAAGGCAAAATTTCAGGAGGTGAAAGATTGCATTCCAAAGGAATGGCAACTTCCTAGTGGTATATCAGAAAAATATAACGAGACCAACCCGATTAACCTTATAGAAGAAGGGACAATCAAAAGCTTTGGTATCTTAACAGATAAAGAGATTGAAATTACTGAGAACTTCTCATTAAATAAACTGCTGAATAAGATAGCTAATGGTGAATTATCAAGTTTTGAGGTTGCAACCGCTTTTTGTAAGAGAAGCGCAATTGCAACTCAACTGACCAACTGCTGCACTGAACTGATGTTTGAGGATGCTTTGAAAAGGGCTGCATATTTAGATGAGTATCTGAAGAAGAATGGCAAGACTCTGGGTCCATTGCACGGTCTACCTGTTTCTGTTAAAGATATGTTTGATATCAAAGGATATGACTCAACCATCGGTTATGTTTCATTTATCGGCAACAAGAAGGATATTACTGATGATGCTGCTGTCTTTAAGTGTTTAATCGAATTAGGTGCAGTTGTTCATGTGAAAACTAATATTCCAACCACTTTAATGACCGCTGACTCTCAAAATAATGTGTTTGGAAGAACTTTAAATCCATTAAATTTAACTTGGACTGCTGGAGGCTCTTCTGGCGGTGAAGGTTCTTTGATCAAACAGCGTGGCTCTTTAATTGGTGTGGGAACAGACATTGCTGGCTCGATCAGAATTCCATCACTTAGTAATGGTATTTATGGACTGAAACCAAGTTTTTTCAGATTCCCAATCCAAGGAGTTACCGAGCCTTCAAGATATAATGTTAACTGTCCAATTAAAGCAGTTGCTGGCCCATTAGGAAACTCAATTGAAGATCTTTCTTTCTTTATGGATTGCATTTTAAACAAGACTCCAGTTAGAAAGTATGATGATAAGTTGTTAGATTTTCCATGGCAAACTGAACTTGAACCATCTAAAACTTTTAAGATTGGGTATGTTATTGAGGACAAAGGCTCCCCAGTTTACCCACCATTAAAAAGGATCATCAGTGATGCAGTTTCAAAATTGGGCTCGAAAGATAACTTTGAGCTGATTGAGATTAAATATTATCCATCATTTTTAATGGCACAATTGATTTCATTTAGGTTATTTGCTTCAGATCCAAATGATACCTCAATTCCAAACATTTTAAAGAGCGGAGAACCTTTTATTCCATCTTTAACTAAACCTCATGTGGAAATCATTCCACCAAAAGGTGAAGAACTGTTCGAATTACAAAGTTCTCAGCAGCAATTCAGATCTCAGTGGTTGAAAGCTATCAACGATTTAGATCTAGATGCTATTTTAGTTCCAGGATCAAACCATACCACATGTCCTCATGATGAATATTTAAGTGCTGGGTACACAGTCATGTGGAACTTGGTTGATTTTCCAGCAGTTATCATTCCATTTGGTCTAGCAGACGCTTCAGTTGATGTAAATGATACTGAAAAGTTTCCTGGTTATGATGCACAAAAATTTGATAAAGGACCTGGCCATATTCAACTAGTTGCAAGAACTTTAAATGAAGAAAAGCTTTTGAAAGTTGCAGAAGCTGTTGATAAGGTCTTGAATGGTTAGGATATTACTCGATTTATTTACCAATTTAAAATCAAAAATACGTTTTATGCCTTTACTCTGCCTTGCAATGTAGATTCAACAAATAAATGCTGATGGAATCACATTTTTGATATGGGCATATTGGTTTTATTGATCTGGAGATATATTCTGAGTCACCATATGGTTGATAAAATTGAGGAGTGTAGATCAGATACTAAGCTAGCAGAGAATTTGTAATTATCTTCCTAAATCAGATTGGGCATTCACTGAGTTGCAAGACATGCAAGACATTCTGTAGTATTTATTAGTATTTTACTATTGTCAATATCAGTGTGGACTTACTAAATCATAGCCTGACTACCTAACATAGCCAATATGAAGGCATTGCGGTGGTAAGAATTAAAATAATAGTAGCACTTTTCTTCATGGGTACTAGCAGTCTGAAAAATTTTCAATTTCGGTTGCGGCCATACCTGGCAGAAAACAGTACTTCCCGTCCGCTTAGTACAACTTAAGCTCCCAAGGGTCCAAGTGAGTACTACAGTGGGAGACCATGTGGGAAATTTGGATGCTGCAATCTGTTTTTAACTAGCTCTTTGAAAGAAAAGCAGAAACCAAAGACTAAATGCCACTTGTTTTTTTGTGCTGTACCAGCAAGGGATCTATAACCTCGGGATTTCGAGCTTAGTTAACCAAAAAGGTGCTAAATCAAAGTTTCAAGTAGCTTGGTAACTTCTAAACAGAACTAGTAATATTGTCAAGTGTCACCAAATTGATTTAACCAGACCGAGTCACAGTTCACAACATGAACCTGTGAAAGCTCTGTTAATAAGCAGTGCTCCGCAGTTGAATTCTTCTCTTTCAATATCGTTTCGATTATAGTTCCAAAAGCGGTAATTTGCTACCGGAATTTCACATTATTCAAACATAGCATAATTCACCTTCAGTGTCGAAGGAATGGATCAAATATCCTTTTGATCTGTATAGAGAGTAGCTGGAGTGAGAATTGACCACTATGGAAGCTCCTAGTACCATATGGGACTGATAAATGAAACTTGAAAGCAATTCAATAGTGCATTTTTTTTTTCAACTGCGAGTTTATAATGCGCACTAACATAACCTTTTCAATTAAAATCATGTCAGAGTTAGATAAGATTTGAAAAGTATATTTAAATGAGTACAAATCTCCTTTGTGATTCAAGCCAAGGACAGCAGAACAACTCAAAACATAGAGAGAACCAAATACGATGACTGACTGGAAGACTTTAGCAGAAGCAAAGAAGAAATCAGTCGATGATTTAATCCCAGAGAGTTGGAGATTACCAGCAGACATTAAGACCAAGTACAACGAGACCACACCAGTCACAGTCCTAGGTCTCCATGAAACGTTTGGCATTCTTACTGACAAAGAAATAGAAATCACCACTCAATATAAGGTTCACCAGTTATTGAGCAAAATCGCAGAAGGTGAACTATCAAGTGTTGAGGTTGCAACCGCTTTTTGTAAGAGAAGCGCAATTGCAACTCAGTTGACAAACTGCTGTACTGAATTGATGTTTGAGGATGCTTTGAAAAGGGCCGCATACTTGGACGACTATCTCAAGAAGAACGGCAAAACCTTAGGTCCATTACATGGTCTTCCAATTTCCGTTAAAGACATGTTCAATATTAAAGGATATGACTCAACTGTTGGGTATGTCCTATTTATCGGTAACAAAAAGGATATCACTGATGATGCAGCGGTCTATAAATGTTTGATGGAGCTGGGTGCAGTGGTTCATGTGAAAACCAATGTTCCAACCACTTTGATGACTGCAGACTCTGAAAACAATGTGTTTGGAAGAACTTTGAACCCATTGAATTTAACTTGGACAGCTGGAGGCTCTTCTGGTGGAGAGGGATCATTAGTGAGACAACGTGGGTCTTTAATTGGAGTTGGAACAGATATTGGTGGGTCAATTAGAATCCCAGCTATGTGTAATGGAGTCTATGGTATCAGACCTAGTGCCTCTAGATTTCCAAATTTTGGAACTACAAGACCATCAAGACCAAATTTTAATTGTTCCATATACTCAGTTGCTGGTCCACTGGCTTGTGAAATTGAAGATTTATCCTTTTTCATGGATTGTATTCTGAATCATCCAAAAGTTAAGTATTATGATCCAAATTTACTAGACATTCCATGGAGAAACGATATTAAGCTTGATGATTCTAAGAAGATTAAAATCGGCTATATTGTTGAAGCTTTTGATGCACCAATTCACCCTCCATTGAAAAGAATCATTAAAGAAGCAATTGAGGTTATAAAGAAGGATGATCAATTTGAGTTGGTTGAAATTAAAAATTACCCATCATTTGATAAAGTTGAAAAAACTGCTTTAAAGATCTTTGTTTCAGATCCAAAAGCAACCTCCATTTCAAACATGGAGAAAACCGGTGAACCTCCAATCAAATCTTTAGTTTTAACAGCAGCCAAACCTGTTGGTGAAGATGAGTTTTACCAAGTTCGTACAGATCAAGTCAATATCAGAAACCAATGGGTTAAGATCATGGAAAAATATGAATTAGATGCGATTTTAACACCTGCAGCAAACCATACAACTCCTCCTCATGATAGATTTAAAGGGGTTTCCTACACAGTTTTGTGGAATTTAATTGACTTCCCAGGCTTGATTATTCCTTATGGGCAAGCAGATAAATCAATTGACTTAGCTGACCCTTCCATTCCAGGTTATGATCCAGAGGTTTTTGATAAGTCTCCAGGCCATATCCAGTTAGCTTCAAGAACATTGAACGAAGAGAAATTACTGAAAATTGGAGAGTTGGTTAAAAAAGCTCTGTATTGATTTACACCCTACACTTTGGTGCTCTCACTCTATATAAATTTACTATTCGTACTACGTAGAAAGTCCTGCATACTGAGTTCATTTTTGAATTACCTAAAGCAGTAATGTTGACGATAGAGTTAATATCCCAAGAAGGCTTTTTCTTAAAGTGAGATGTCAATAAAACAAGAAGAATATACATCTATGTATATAACACACACACTATGGTGAAAAGTATAACTACTGGAATAGGTTTTGTCCGTTCTCCTTTCCTCTTTATTTTTTTTATTTCATGATAATCTTTTCTTATCTTTAACAACTTATGTTACCTCAGATTATTGTTTTTGTAGTAATTAGCCACAAGGGACGCAAATCACCATTCGAAGAATCTCACTGAATACAAAAGTTAAACGCAGCTATTACACTCTGCGATTTACGTAGATATTTTTACGGGATTTCAGCTGCTTCAATCTGGTTCATCCTGTCAATGTGAGTATATGCGTGATTAAGCTCCAGATAGGAAAAGTATATAAATAGAGCTAAAGCTTTAACTTTAGTAGGTACCTTTATATATAATGCATATTATTCATCTCATCGACAACAAGGATACTCTGTTACGAAGATTGAGTGAGACAATTCAGATAAATTATGATGCAGTTCCAGGAACTGTCCACTTGGTTGATCTTGATGGTCACATGAATGCTAAACACTCAGAGGGTGACAAAACAATTGTCTTGATTCCAACACCATCTGATGATCCAGATGATCCGTTAAATTGGTCGCCCAGAAGAAAATCACTGGCAATGTTCTGTATGATTGTCTACTGTTCTGCAGTTGGTATTCCATCTTTCTTATTTATTCAGTGCTAGTAAATATTACTTTAAGTACCAATATCACACTAGATGAGCTAAACGCGGGTACTGGTTACATGTTTCTATTCTTTGGTTTAGGCTGAATTGTATTTCAACCATTAGCTTTACAGTATGGCAAAAGACCAGTGTATTTGCTATCAGTTTTTGCAAGTTGTTTTATCTCTGTTTGGTCAGCATATTGCACGAGTAATGGTCAATGGGTTGCTTCAAAAATCTTACAAGGTTTTTTGGGCGCACCAATTGAATCTTTATGTGAGATTACTGTCTCAGATATTTACTTTGAGCATGAAAGAGCAAAGGGAATGGGGATTTATGCTTTGGCACTACTAACTTCCAACACAGTTGCACCAATGATTGCTGGATTTATTGCTGATGGTATGAATTGGAAATGGGTACTGTTTTTTGGATCAATATTTGACGCTGCCTGTTTTGTATTTTTATTCTTTTTCATGGAAGAGACCAATTATACAAGACGAGTAAACGCAAAAAGTACTAAAATCACAACATTAGAAGGGATTGTTTCAAATGAAAAAAATGCTGGTGTTACTGTTACCTCAAAAGAAAAATTAATTGAACCAATTTTATCTCATCAAACTATTGAAGAAAGAATTCAAGAAACCAATGAAAATTTATACAATGAGGTTGACATTGTCTCAACAGAGGAAGAAGTGCCAGCTGTGAAACCCAGAAAATCTTGGATATCCAAGTTATCGCTAACTGGTGGTATCAAAAAAAAGTTTTTATTAGGGCACTATTTTTGGGGACCAGTTTTAATGTGTAGATATCCAGCAGTATTGTGGTCTGGATTTCTATATGGAAGTACAGTTGTTGGGTTCAATTTAATTAATGCCACTGAGTCTGCAGTCTTATATTACCCCCCATATAATTTTAGCTCGGCAATGTGTGGACTAGCATATGGAGGGCCTCTAGTTGGTCAATTAATCTGTTTTGCAATTAATTCATTTATAACAGATAAACTAAAGATTACCATTGCAAGAAAAAGAAATGGTTTATCAATTCCAGAAGATAGATTTCATGTTTTGATATTTGCTGCAGTTCTTGGACTAGGAGGAACACTTATGTGGAGTTTGGGTGCGTATTATAAGCAGCCATGGCCATTACTGGTAATTGGACTAGGCGTTAGCGGTGGATTAGGAATCTTCACATGCACAATTGCCACTTTATATGTTTCTGACACATATAAAGAGCTAGATACCGAAGGTATGGTTGTTGTTATTGTAATCAGAAATTGTATGTCGTTTGCATGTTCATATGGATTAACTCCATGGGTTACAAATATGGGAATAAAAAACGCATTCTTATGTTCCGGGCTCATTTTGTTTGGTTGCACTATGTCATTTGTTGTGATGAGTATCACAGGTCCTTATTGGAGAAATAAGACTAAGAAAATGTATTGGGATCAAGTTGTTCATAATAGAAAAGTTCTTTCAAATATTTAAGAATTACTCTACAAAGATTTTATTAATAATGGTAATAATAAACAATTCTTACAAACAATATCTAAAGGTTGGATTTTCCATATCTGTGAGATCAGCAAACTCTGAATTTTGAATAGCTTTAAATTCACTTAAATCCATTTCTGCAATTTTTTTATCTCTTTGAACGTTTCTTTTATAGTAAATCCAGTAGATTGCACCTATAATAAGCAACGAGACCGCGTAACAAACAACAATAGCAATCTTACCACCAGTGTAAGAAGGCGCTTGTGCCGCAATAAAAGTTTGTGGACCAATTAAATTACCAACACAGTAACCAATTAGGTAAATAGCTGTAGTAGTAACCTTTTTGGTATGTCCAGCAGTATTTGATTGGAAACACGATAAAGCACAAATCATACAAATTGGTGCAACAGCTTGTAAATACATTCCTGATAGCTTTGCATTGTTGGAATGTGGAAAGGCTAGTAGACATGAGGCAATCAATGTAATAAAGATAGATGCCAAGGACAAAATCATTCTATGTGGGACATAGTGATGTAAATAACCCAACCCAGCACAGCCAACAATTTCCACAGCTCCAGTTGGCATGTTCATAAGTAACGCATCTTTTGGACTATAACCAAAGTTAGAATTCAATAGAATGGCACCAAAATTTGTCATTGAACCATTTGGAATATTAGTTGCCAAAGCCAAAAAAAAATATAACCAAGTTAATGGATCTTTTAAAGCTTCAATGAATTGGTATTTCTTGAAATGCTTATTACCAAAACCTTGCTTGTTTGTTCTGATTCTTGCAACAACCATTAGCTTTTCTTCAGCAGTCAAGAACCATGCCCCGGAAGGGTCATCAGGAATGTGAAACAAAAACATAAAACCAACTGCAATAGTCATCAAACCAGTGACAATAAACAAGACTTTCCATGCTTCCATGCTATATTTGTCACCATGAACTGCACATCCGTATGCAATTGCGGAACCCATAATAATACCCAAGCCATTGAAACAGAACCAGATGGAAGTTCTGAAGAATTGTTCTTCTTTTCTGTACCATTGGCCGGTAATAATAACCATTGCTGGTGAAACAGTAGATTCAAAGGCACCTAGAAGTGTTCTTAAAACAATAAAGCCTGCATATTTTGGAGTAGAATGTAAGCATAGGATAGCACCCCATACGATGATAAAAAAAGCGGTAGCCTTTGCAACTGGAAATCTTTGCAAAATTGCGTTTGCTGGAAACTCAAAGGCCAAGTAACCTAAATAGAAAGAGGTACCAGTCCACGAATACATGGTTCCCTGCATGTGAAGATCAGTTCTCAACCCCAAAACTGCAGCAGATCCATTAGTAACTTTATCCATAAACTGACATGCATACAGAAAACATAGTAATGGCAGTAAATATGTGTCAATTTTTTTCAACAATTTCTTATCAGCCACAGGATCATATTCCACATGGTTCTGTTCCGCCTGTAGTGCAAGAGCCATGGCTTGATCAACATCGCCTGTAACTTTGACTTCTTTTCCATCCGGGGAAATATAAGTGGTTAGAACATGGTCAGTACCAATATCTTCTTTAGTAAATGAAACAACTGGATGGATCTTGTTGTCCACTTCGACTCTTTTTTCTTCAGTCCCTGAATCTGTGATGTTGTCTGAGCTCATGGTTGGAAGTATGTAAGCAATTAATTAATTTTTCTTACTCCCTATGAAGAATGAAGGAAAAGAAGCATTGTGAGGTGGTTCGTTCCACTATTTATACTATTTGAGGCCAAGTAAATCTCACTGGAGTCAAATTAAGATAACGAAACCAGAATTTCTTGACACAATTAGCTGTTATCAGGAGAAATTTGCACCAACATGAGCCTTAACTGTGTTAAATCTATAAATCAAGAAACGTAAATTTCTTGATAGTGATGGTGAAGTAGGCCAAGTAAAAAAAATAGAAAAAAAGTGTGATAGTAGATTGTCACGAAATGGTAATTTTGGTGGCATTGAAGCCACCAAAAAACGCAGTGGTTTGTCACACACACAAAAACAAAACTACGACAGATGTAAATTACAAAAAACACAGGATTAATCTCTATAAACTGTGTTTTTTCTTTGATTTCTTTTCTTTTCATTAATTAATTTATTGCTCGTCTTGGTTTTTTTGGCAAAATGGTGGCATTGCACTGTTAGGAAATAATTCCAGTTGTCCCAGACAAGTGCCAGAAAGTTTAAGCAGGCTATCAGCGGACTTTCTGACGTTTTAAGGCTGTTTTCCTATGTCAGGTAGCTGTATCAATCGGCTGTTCAATTTCATAGATTGGTTTCCACAGTTGAAACTTATCAATTCGATCGATTGGGCTATAAATCGGTAGCGAGCACATTTTCTCACTTATCCAAATCTTAAGACATAAACTTGTTATCAGTGGCTCAACTGGATAACTAATTATTCCAGCTAGAAGCAGTACTAATCCTAGGCACTGTGCACTTGGAAAGACTGATTCCAGTCATTTAACAGAGTCAATGGCTCTGAGTTTATTGGTGTGTTAGATAAGCCAAGTGTATGTACTTACATAATTACTGATAAGAAAGATATGTCTTCTAAACCATATTCATGCCATTGAGGTATTGTCGTATTTCTTGATTTGGTAAGCACTTGTTTCCTACTACAGAACAACTACAGAGAAGTACCAACAACATTAGCAGAATAACTACATAAAAGTACATATAAAAATTGAAGAGCACGAACTCTATAAACAGTACCTGAAAGTTGGATTTTCAATATCAGTTAAGTCAGCAAATTCTGAGTTTTGAATAGCTTTGAACTCACTTAGATCCATCTCAGCAACTAATTTATCCTTCTTCTTGTTTTTCAGGTAGTAGGTATAGTAAATAATGCTGACTAAAACTAATGAAACGCAATAACATATCACAATTGCAAT
This sequence comes from Starmera stellimalicola, assembly GCA_030580055.1. Taxonomy (NCBI): domain Eukaryota; kingdom Fungi; phylum Ascomycota; class Saccharomycetes; order Phaffomycetales; family Phaffomycetaceae; genus Starmera; species Starmera stellimalicola. The sequence goes on along the minus strand of JAKTSD010000026.1, from coordinate 53,130 downwards.
CTTACCACCGGTATAAGAAGGTGCTTGCGATGCAATAAATGTTTGTGGTCCGATCAGGTTACCAACACAGAAACCAATCAAGTAAATAGCTGTAGTGGTAATTTTTTTAGTATGCCCAGCAGTGTTTGATTGGAAACAGCTCATGGCACAAACCATGCAAACAGGAGAGGCTGAATATAGGTATAAACCAGCTAACTTTGCACTTTTGTTATGAGTAACAAATCCTAACATACATGAAGCTGCTAAAACTAAGGCAATTGAAAATACTGACAAACTCATTCTATGTGGAATGTATCTAACTAGCCATGGTATTCCTGAACAGCTAACAATCTCAACAGCTCCATTTGGCATAGTCATAAGTAAAGATTGGGTTTTGCTATATCCGTAATCTGTATTCAATAAAATAGTTTTGAAGTTTGTTAGAGAACCGTTTGGAATTTGTGTTGCAACAGCCAAGAAGAAATAAAGCCATGTCAATGGGTCTTTCATAGCTTCAATGAATTGATACTTTTTAAAGTGCTTATTGCCAAAACCTTGTTTATTGTTTCTAATTCTTGCAATGACCATTAATTTCTCATGCTCAGTTAAAAACCAAGCTTTTGATGGATCATCAGGAATGTGACAAAAGAAGGCAATTCCAACAGCAATTGTCATTAATCCTGTAGCAATGAATAGAACTTTCCATGGCTCAATGTTGTAAGAAGCTCCATGTTTCAAACAGCCGTATGCAATTGCACTACCCATAATGGTTCCAAAGCCATTACAGCAAAGCCACACTCCTGTTCTTAAGAATTGTTCTTCCTTTCTATACCATTGCCCAGTTATAATAATCATAGCAGGAGAAATTGTAGACTCAAACATCCCCAACAATGTTCTTAAAGCAATGAAACCAGCATAGTTTGGAGTAGCATGTAAACATAAGACAATTCCCCAAATAACAATAAAAGTGGATGCAGTCTTAGCAACAGGAAGTTTCTGCAAGATAACTGTAGCTGGAAACACAAATGCTAGGTACCCAAGGTAAAAAGCAGATCCTGTCCACGAGAACATATCACCAACCATGTGCAGATCATGCTTCAAGCCCATGACTGCGGCAGATCCATTGGTAATTTTGTCCATAAACTGACATGCATATAAGAAGCATAACAATGGCAATAAGTACATATCTATTTTTCTCAAGAGTTTCTTGTCTGCCACTGGATCATATTCAACATGGTTTTGTTCAGCCTCCAGGGCCAAAGCCATTGCTTGATCAACATCTCCAGTAATTTTAACTTCATGTCCTGTTGGGGACATGAAAGTTGTTAATACATCATTGGTGCCAATTTCTTCTTTAGTAAAGGAAACAATTGGATGAATGTTAACTTGTTCGGTCCTTTTCTCCTCAATGTCACTATTTGAGTGTGTTTCCGACATCTTGTTGGAATATATAGATATTCTTATAAGTTTATTATATGAGGTGTAATTTCTATGGAGAGTTTCCCCTTTAAGTACTTATTAATTATTTTGCTATACAAAGATCTGCTATGAAACCTCATATTGATAAGGTCTCAATTAGTCTAATCTTAGAGTGCTTAAAATTGACACTTTTATCATTTTGCTTATTCTATTTGTAGTATTTGACATCATAAGTTGATCCCAGATATCATTTTCTAGACCAAGTATCAGTGATGATCAACGATCAGCAAGAAGTCCCAAATAATCACTGTTGCAATATACCAGCCTTTTCAAATAGGATTAACTAGTTCATTTTTGCCGACATCAAGAATTGGTAAACTAGTAAGTAGACAGTAGCAAAAGTAGTTCAATATTAAATTTCAAATTTAAAAGAAGAGAGCCCAATCGGTTAAAGTCTAAAGAGATAGAGGTCATTTAACATCAAAATGTTATCGTAGTTTTATATCGCATAATTGTATTTATCCACATTGAACTATTGCTAATCAATCCACTTAAAACTGTTACTAAAATTAAGTGGACCCTGGAAACCACAAAATACATACTAAAAATTATAAACTGTTTGAGTTATATCAATGTATGTTAAAGAATGAGCTTAGCCCCCAAGTGTGGAAACGCCTAAGGTTGGAAAAAGTAAAAGTCTGTGCTTTTACCTAGTTAATTACTTACTTGGTTTACCAGTTTTGAAAATGACAGTTCCCTGCTGCAATATAATATGACACCTTTCTATTTCTATGACTTAGTATTTCTATAACATGACAGTCATGATACCAAAAATGATCAACTAAGTAAAAGCATGTGAAGCATTCGTTATCACTGGCAATGATATCAGGTGCTTTGATACATATCAATTCGATTAATAGCTTAATTGTATCACCAGTATCACCAGTAAGGTATTAATGTTTTAGTGATACAACCCGTTTGAGTCTCAAGTCTCTTAATTCTTAAACTAGACTTTCCTAGGACTGTTTTAATCAACTCATTTATCTACAGAATTGATTGGTAATTTAGAACCACTTAAGATTTACCCTCAGACAATTTCCCTTTATTGTAAAAATATTACCGGTACCACCTACAAGTAGATAAAAAACCCAAATTGATTACCAGTAACATGAGGAAGCTATCAAATTTATCAGTAAATAATCAGAGTTGATTAAGTTAAAACCATTGATAACAATGCTGAATTAATTCAAACAAAATCTATTAGTAACTGGCCAGGTTTCGTCTATCTCACAAATTCAAAAAGAGTTTAAAGGTGAGGTGGTTAACTTCAACGGGCTTTTTTAGCATACTCCTTCAATATTTAAGATTGTATCTAAGCACGTGAGGTTACTGAGACATAAACAATCTCAACTAAGGCGAGATGAGGCAATGTCTTAACTTGGCTTTGACAAATGCTGGCACCAATTTATTCTAACAGATACAAGCAGCATTACATAAGCACCATTAGATAATCACTGATAACAAAATGATAAAGCTTATAAGTTGCAGTAATAACACTGAAGAGGAATTTTTCCGATAGCAAATTATATGTAGCTAATTTATATAGGCTGAATATGAATTTAAAACTCTGTATTATAAATACTAAAGATTATAAACTATCAAAGCTTATAAGCAGTATCTAAAAGTTGGATTTTCCTCGTCAGTTAGGTCAGCAAACTCTGAGTTTTGGATAGCTTTAAAATCGCTAAGGTCCATTTGAGCAACTAGTTTATCTTTCTTTTTGTTCTTCAAATAATAAGTATAGTAGATAAGACTGACTAAAACCAATGCAACACAATAACACACAACAATTGCAATCTTACCACCAGTGTAAGAAGGTGCTTGTGCTGCAATGAATGTTTGTGGCCCCACTAGGTTACCAACACAATAACCAATCAAGTAAATAGCCGTAGTTGTCACTTTTTTAGTATGTCCAGCAGTATTAGATTGAAAGCATGATAAAGCACAAATCATACAGACTGGGGCGGTAGAAATTAAATATAGTCCAGCCAGCCTTGCACTATTATTATGCTTAACAAACGCAACCATGCATGATGATGCCAAAACTAACGCAACAGTGAAAACCGATAGCATCATTCTGTGTGGCACAAATCTAACTAGCCATGGTAGCCCTGAGCATCCAACAATTTCAACTGCTCCGCTTGGCATACCCATAAGTAGTGACTGTTTGGTACCATAACCATAATCTGAATGTAGTAAAATAGACTTGAAGTTGGTCAATGAACCGTTTGGAATGTTTGTTGAAACTGCAAGGAAAAAGTATAGCCAAGTAAGAGGTTCTTTCAAAGCTTCAATGAACTGGTACTTTTTGAAATGTTTATTACCAAAACCTTGCTTGTTATCTCTGATTCTTGCAACAACCATCAACTTCTCCTCAGGTGTTAAGAACCATGCACCAGAAGGATCATCAGGAATATGGCATAGGAATGCAGTTCCAACAAGAATTGTCATTAACCCTGTAACAATGAATAAGACTTTCCATGGCTCAATGCTATATGAGGCTCCATGCTCCAAACATCCATATGCAATTCCACTACCCATTATGGTTCCTAGACCATTGCAGCAAAACCATAATCCTGTTCTCAAGAATTGTTCTTCTTTTCTATACCACTGACCAGTGATGATAACCATTGCTGGAGAGATCGTTGACTCAAACATTCCTAACAATGTTCTGAGAGCAACAAAACCAGCATATTTAGGTGTAGCGTGTAAGCACAAGATAACTCCCCACAAGATAATGAAGAACCCAGTACTTTTAGCAACAGGGAATCTCTGTAGAATGACAGTAGCTGGGAATTCAAAGACCAAGTACCCTAGATAGAACGCAGAACCTGTCCATGAAAACATATCACCAACCATATGCAAATCAGGCTTTAAACCCATGACTGCAGCAGACCCATTGGTGATTTTATCCATAAATTGGCATGCATACAGAAAACACAGCAGCGGCAGCAAGTACATGTCAATTTTTCTTAGCAACTTTTTATCAGCAACAGCATCATACTCAACATGATTTTGCTCAGCTTGTAACGCAAGGGCCATAGCTTCATCAACATCTCCGGTGACTTTAACTTCATGACCCTCTGGAGACATGAAAGTGGTTAAAACATCATTGGTGCCAATTTCCTCTTTAGTAAAGGAAACAATTGGGTGGATGTTAACTTGCTCAGTTCTTTTTTCCTCAATGTCGCTATCAGAATGTGTGTCTGACATTTTGTATTTGTTGATTAAAGCGTTCAACATTAATAATGGAGAAAACGAGTAGCTTAAATAGTAACAGACTTGGTATGCCCAAATTAAGTTAACAACTAATGTTTTATTGATAAGAACTTCAATAAAGGTGATATGATGTCAATCTTAGGTCATTGACACTTAACGCTCACACTAGAAGCCTTAATTCAAAAGAAATTGTGATAAGAATAGCCAAATTTTATCAAGAGCTATTGATTTACCATAATTACAAATAGTCTCACAGACAGTAATTAAACTCCAAACATAAATATACCTAATCGATCATAAAAACCTAAGAAATTTTGACATCAAACTGTTATCATAAATTCATGTCGCACATCCTCGTTGAATAATAAGTAGATCCGTTTAAAGCTGGGCCACAATGATTGATGCTCTAAACCCCTAATACTTGAATAAAGTAACAAACCATAGATACCCACAAGGCATAGCAACTAGAACCTTACCTCAGTATTACAATACACTAATAGTACTAACAAATCTACTGATAAACTGTTTTCAATATAGGTGAAAAATTCCAGCATTAACCAAGCCAAGAACTTATAAAAGGCTTGAGGTTAAACTAAGAAATAACAATTCTTAGCTTTAGGATTAATCCCGCTATTGCTCGGTAATTGTTCAGAGATAAGAACATTCTCTTTTATTTATTAACCATTTAACCTTAGCTCGAGGAAGAACACCAAGAGCTCCAATATGGCACAAAATCACTTTTCTAGACCCTTGATCGTGACACTTATTGTTACTTGCATTTATGTAAATTATGTGTATCCATAAAGTTTCTTTAAATAGATAGTCTCAATAGTTAGAGCCCACTGATTTACTGATAACCAAAAACCTGCGCATCCAGTGATAATTTTTATCAGCTAATCATTACTGATGCGCCTCATTTGGCACTATTTGACAGTTCCCATCGGTGAAGTATCCGTGAGTTTACCGAAGGCTCTCTTTATCGCTTCTATAACATAGCAAGATGTTGCTACTATTTAGAAATAATCAAAAGCGTTTCCTAGGGCTATTCCATGAGTAAATCTATTGGGCTCCCAAAATCCAACTAATTGTATAAATTACACTTAGCTGGAACCAAATTTCTCCTTGCCCCTTCTAATCAAGCAACTGAATCCAACGGTTATCGATCGAGGGAACTTATCAATCTGAAAGGGTCGGTTTCTAGAAAAGGTAAGGGCCCTGATTATATAATCAACTACCCAAACAACTCATAGCGATTTGATTGATATCAAGTACTGGATGACTGTTTTGCGCTGTAATCAACGCATATTGAGCTGAAAAGGCTCCAACTCCATGTTTTTCCGTTTTAACCATACCAAGAAACTTGACGTATAGCTTAGGAAAATGTTATCACAATTTTAGCACCGTGTTACATAAGCACTGATAAGAAGTAGACGCAATTTGATTAACCACAGCTAAGCCTGATCAAAAAGGTCTACTGCTCTACTCCCAACAGAGATTTAGCTGCCCAAATCAGTTATGTAACTCTAAGTGAAATTAAGTCAAGCATAATATAAAAATTAAAGACTATAAACTCTCAAAGCCTATAGACAGTATCTGAAGGTTGGATTTTCCTGATCAGTTAAATCAGCAAATTCTGAGTTTTGAATAGCCTTAAAATCACTTAGATCCATTTGGGCAACCAGTTTATCCTTCTTTTTGTTCTTCAAATAATAAGTATAGTAAATAAGACACACCAAAACCAATGAAACACAGTAACATACAACCATTGCAATCTTACCACCGGAATAAGAAGGTGCTTGTGATGCAATAAATGTTTGTGGCCCAACCAGGTTACCAACACAATAGCCAATCAAGTAAATAGCTGTAGTTGTCATTTTCTTAGTATGCCCAGCAGTGTTTGATTGGAAACAACTCAGTGCGCAGATCATACAAACTGGTGCTACGGCAAATAAGTACAAACCAGCCAGTCTTGCTTCATTATTATGTTTAATGAATGCAACCATGCACGATGATGCTAGAACCAATGCAATCGTAAAAACCGACAGCATCATTCTGTGAAGAACAAATCTAACTAGCCATGGTATTCCCGAACAACTGACAATCTCAACTGCTCCACTTGGCATTCCCATAAGCAGCGACTGACTTGTACTATACCCGTAATCTGAATGTAGTCAAATAGACTTGAAGTTGGTTATTGAACCATTTGGAATATTTGTCGCAATAGACAATAAAAAATACAGCCATGTCAATGGCTCTGTCAAAGCTTCAATGAATTGATATTTCTTGAAGTGCTTATTACCAAAACCTTGCTTATTGTTTTTGATTCTTGCAACCACCATCAATCTCTCTTCTTCATTCAAGAACCAGGCTTTAGATGGATCATCAGGAATATGAAATAAAAAGGCAATACCAATGACTATTGTCATTAAACCTGTAACAATGAATAGAACTTTCCATGGCTCAATGTTATATGATGCTCCATGTTTCAGGCATCCATATGCAAGTGCGCCACCCATAATAGTTCCAAGACCGTTACAGCAAAGCCACACTCCTGTTCTTAAGAAGTGTTCTTCCTTTCTATACCATTGTCCAGTAATAATAATCATTGCTGGGGAGATTGTTGACTCAAACATTCCTAGCAATGTTCTGAGAGCAACAAACCCAGCATAGTTTGGAGTGGCATGTAAACACAAAACAATACCCCAAACTATGATGAAGGTAGCGGCAGTTTTAGCAACAGGGAATCTCTGCAAGATAACTGTAGCTGGAAACACAAATGCTAGGTACCCAAGGTAAAAAGCAGATCCTGTCCACGAGAACATATCACCAACCATGTGCAGATCATGCTTCAAGCCCATGACTGCGGCAGATCCATTGGTAATTTTGTCCATAAACTGACATGCATATAAGAAGCATAACAATGGCAATAAGTACATATCTATTTTTCTCAAGAGTTTCTTGTCTGCCACTGGATCATATTCAACATGGTTTTGTTCAGCCTCCAGGGCCAAAGCCATTGCTTGATCAACATCTCCAGTAATTTTAACTTCATGTCCTGTTGGGGACATGAAAGTTGTTAATACATCATTGGTGCCAATTTCTTCTTTAGTAAAGGAAACAATTGGATGAATGTTAACTTGTTCGGTCCTTTTCTTCTCAATGTCACTATTTGAGTGTGTTTCCGACATCTTATTTATATGTATTTTGCAGTTGCTCTTGTGTGGTCTGTGAGACTAACAAGATATCAACCAGTTTAAATACTAACCATTTCAATCCACCAGAAATATAGTTTTACTAAAATCGAACCCACCTTTCATTGATAAGAGCTTTGAACAGTTTGTTATCAGACTTCTTTACTTTGACATTTGTGAAGCTGACACTTACGATATGAAATTTGGTATTATAACGCTTAGCTTCCTAAATTTGCCTTAATAAAAATATTGGTTCTTAGATTTTCAAAACATCACTGCAAGGAAGTAACAATGAATACAATAGCCATCAAATTTGCCAGCAACAGCTAGTTTTTTTCACAACAAATAGTCTTGTAGCAATAAAACAACACACATCTTGTACTAGAAAATTAGTACAAGCCTTAGAACCAACTTTTCATACCTATACCTGATTGATCATAAAAACCTAAGACACTGTGCTCATATTTTGACACTATCTGTTATCAGAATGTTCACATACACATCCAAATCAGTAATGGACTCTTTTAATGCGGAACCGAAACTATCAATAGAACCAGCTGAACCCTCGGAAATCATAATCATATACCAAGTTTTTCTCAGTAGAGAGCTGTCTAAATTATCTTGACCTGCATCAACCAATTGTAGTGAAGGCTTGATAGTTGTTTTGGGCGCGCAAAGCTAGTTTGGGCTTTAAGCATAGACTTGTCATGTTTGAAACATAGCTGAAAAGAAGTAATTGTGCAGAAAAATCAACATTTTGCTCTTTATTCAACATTAAATCACCTTAAAAAAGACACCAAGGGCCCCGATATGGGACACAAACTGATCAATCGGATTGAGAGTTGTAGAAACTCAACGCAATTGCATTTATTGTTATTTGTACTGGCATCGATCAGAATCAAAGTTACTCAAATAACTATCTGTCATATTTAGCAAAATCACCAATCTCTGATTATAATTAAATCTCCACCACGAGATTAATCTTCACTGATAACCAAAGTTGACTAATTTATAAGTCTCAAAATTTGTAGACTAGCGTCTGGTGCGTTGATGCCTCACCATTAATCACTTGAATTTATTAATAAGTTGCTCCACTTAAGAAATATTTCCTACGGAGAAATCTCTCTACTTTACCGACAAGCTGATTTCCCACTTAAGCTCTTATACTCTAACCTGATACTACCCGCAATCAGTTTGCTAAACTTGTTCATCTGTTAGTGTCATTAGTAGTACTAGTTAGTCTAGCAAGTACTGATATGATCTTGTAATCTTGAAGAGCTAATCTACAAGAAGCCAATTAGATTGAATCAAAATTTAGGACAACTAAGGCCCATCTGACTGATTAGCACCTTTCTGCTGACTTGTAAAGTGTCAAGGCATTATACAAAATTTCGGGAGATACGGTTACAAAGTAAGGACTTGACATTCCTATAGACTTGGACTTTAATATTGGTAGAAAGCATATACGATTAGTCATTTTCACTAGATAAACCAAAAGTAATGACAAGCGATATCTTGGTCAATTGATGATTCCTTATTAGCAGTTGCCGTGTAAACCAGTGTACTAAAATCTTAAAATGGGTTGATGCCTTTTCACTTCAGCAGGATGTGTTGTGTTAGTGCCTTTTCACTTCAACAAGATCTTGTGTTGTGACATAAACAACAATTGATTACATAAGCACCAATAAGAAAGATAAGTTGTCTATCCGACTAAACAGTTGAAATAACCGTTACCTAAACCACTGTGTAGTAAATATATCCCAAAAGTATATTAAAAGGCTTACAAAAAACAATCAATACAATAAAGTCAATTATCAAAATATAAAAATTAAAGTATAAACTATCAAAGCTTATAAACAGTATCTAAAAGTTGGATTCTCTTCATCAGTCAAATCAGCAAATTCTGAGTTTTGAATGGCCTTGAAATCACTGAGATCCATTTGAGCAACTAACTTGTCTCTCTTCTTGTTTTTTAGCCAGTATAAGTAGTAAATAACACCAATCAAAATTAAACCAACAGAATAACACACAACAATTGCAACTTTACCACCAGTATAGCCAGGTGCCTGTGATGCAATAAATGTTTGTGGCCCAACCAAGTTACCAACACAGTAACCAATTAAGTAAATAGCAGTAGTTGTAACCTTCTTAGTGTGTCCAGCAGTATTTGAGGAGAAACAACTCAAAGCACAAATCATGGAAACTGGTGAGATAGAAAAGATGTATAAACCAGCCAATCTTGCGCTTTTACTTTTGTTTGCAAATGCCAGCATACATGATGATGCTAGAACTATCGCAGTGGTGAAAAATGACCAAAACATTCTATGTGGCACATATTTAACTAACCATGAAAAACCTGCACAACCAACAATTTCAACAGCTCCACTTGGCATACCCATAAGCAGTGACTGTTTTGTGCCGTAGCCGTAGTCTTCATGCAGTAAGATAGATTTGAAGTTGGTCAAGGAACCGTTTGGAATGTTGGTAACAATTGACACCACAAAGTATAACCAGGTTAATGGGTCCTTTAAAGCCTCAATGAATTGATACATCTTAAAGTGTCTGTTACCAAAACCTTGCTTATTGTCTTTGATTCTTGCAACAACCATTAGTTTCTCCTGTTCAGTCAAGAACCAAGCTTTGGATGGATCATCAGGGATATGGAATAAAAAGACAATACCAACGACAATTGTCATCAGTCCTGTAACAATAAATAAGACTTTCCATGGTGCAATGTTATAAGATCCTCCATGTTCCAGACATCCATATGCAATTCCACTACCCATAATCGTTCCTAGACCATTACAGCAGAACCATAATGCGGTTCTTAAGAATTGTTCTTCTTTTCTGTACCATTGACCGGTGATAATCACCATTGCTGGGGAAATTGTTGATTCAAAAATTCCCAACAATGTTCTCAGAGCAACAAACCCGGCATAGTTTGGTGTGGCATGCAAGCATAAAACAATTCCCCAGATAACAATGAAAAATGCAGTGGTTTTAGCGACTGGGAATTTTTGTAAAATAACTGTAGCTGGAAACTGAAGGCCAAATAACCCAAGTAGAAAGAGGTACCTGTCCAGGAGAACATATTACCCACCATGTTTAAGTCCTCTTCCAATCCCATAATTGCAGCAGACCCATTGGTAATCTTGTCCATAAATTGACATGCATACAAGAAACACAGTAACGGTAATAAATAAATATCAATTTTTCTCAATAGTTTTTTATCGGCAACAGGATCATATTCAACATGGTTTTGCTCAGCTTGTAAGGCAAGTGCCATGGCTTCATCAACATCTCCGGTGACTTTAACTTCATGACCGTCTGGGGACACAAAAGACGTTAGCACATTGTTGGTGCCAATCTCTTCCTTCGTGAAGGAAACAATTGGGTGAATATCAACTTGCTCAGTTTTCTTTTCCTCAATGTCACTGTTTGAATGTGTATCAGACATTTAGCTAGTATTTGTTGATTTGATTAATTGCACTTCTGAGTTGTTACATCTATCTGGGAGAAATCAACCAGCTTAAATACTAATCAACCTGATCTGCAGTAATATAAAAAAAAATATTTCAGCATTAACCCATCTCTCTTGATAAGAGCTTTAATCTGTTTGATACCCATACTTTAAACTCCACTATGCTTATCCTTATCGTGTTGCATCTCATATATATGATACCTGACATCATAACAATTGGAATCTACCCTTCGAAAGTTACTATTTTGAACAAAATAGATTAGTAGATTAAATGTGACAACACTAAACACCAAAACTAGGTAAACAACCCCCATCGGGTTTATCTTAACAAATATTTAAACGAGCATTATTACTCCTAAAGTAAATTGTCTTAGAAATCAGGTTAGGTCTCCAATGCATGCACCATCACCAGCAACAATTAAACTCCAGACCCAGAATCTATAAAATATACTTAACCAATTACAAAAGCCTAAGAGATAGACTAGTCATCTTGACACTTATCTTGATTAAAGTCTCATGCACTTAAATGTACTGCCCACATTACAGCATGACTAATAATTGATCTAGTTGAAGCTGTATTATGAATGTTTGCGTTTCAAGACTTTATGTAGCACAATAGCCCATAACGTGGGCCTCTCCCTAATAGCAACATCGACTGTGGTATCTTCAATTGGGCGAATACACACAGCACCAAAAAGACTCATCAACAACCACCCTCTTTTGCTTAGAAATGAAAATTTCTGCATGCCAGAAAAACGTCTTTTGTTCAAGTTACCTTCCCATATGACCATCTTAGGCAATTTCACAGCTCCTAGATCAACGGAATCACTACTACATCAAGATAGTGACATGTTTCACCTTTATTAAGCAGCTGTAACATCAGACTCAAGCAAAAAAGACATATCAATTAACAATTATGGACCCTTAATCCAAGCTTCTAACAGTAAAAATAGCATGTGCACACATGTCAAATTTATCATTTTCTGTCACAACTTCCCAAAGTGGAAACCTCTCCTGAACCTCATCAATTAGGCTATAAGTTATCCCGATCACAGGGACTAGTCTCGCCGATAACCAGACCCTAATATTTTTTAGTCTCAAAACCCTCCTGGTTAAGGGTCTTTCAGGCCCAGTCCACTTAATGTCCATCTACACCACCTTCCTCGACTAACCGACCCAAAATTCCCACAACGGGAAATTTGCTTCGGTTTCTTGATTATCCAGGCCATTACTAACACGGACAGACATCCAGTCTTACACGTTTCGCAGAGCTGCTGCTAGCTAGTCTACCAGACCTATTGTTCAGAGAATCATCTTCTTTTTCCAGCCAATGCCTTGAAGTTGAATACAGCATGGAACCATAGTTATATATAAAACAGGAGGAGACATCTCGACTAACAAGCTTCACTCTTTGTGAACTTCATGCTGTCCAATTGTAGTGTTGAATAGTTACACTGTTTTAAGTGGCATTCCACCTGCTTTGCTGAGTATATTGCGTTAGTTAAACTGCGCCACTCCCTTAGATCTTTTAGGCACTGTATTGGCTCTGCAATCTAGTGATTATCGATAAGATCTGATACTAATGTTGACCTAGTTTGACAACAGTTCATCATTTGCATGATGCCATGCATCAAAAGAGTTTGAATACTTAATCAATTAGCTAAACAATCCAAACACATTTTCACACATGGAAAACACAAAAACACCGGTATATAACCTTGGACAAAAGCTATAAATCCAAACCCAAAAGATTCCAAATACTTTAAACTTTACTGAGATAGCCAAGGGCTAAAAATAGTTTCTCCTGGTTATTAAGTTTAGCATCGACTTCTACCTCTACAACATTGAATAACTCTGGATCAGCCCAAGTCCAAGTCACGAGAACCAAATAAAACTTCTTGACTCTTTCACAGTTTATCCACGAGCTAAGAATTATCGGCGTAGTTTCCGTTTTGGGAAGACGCATCTTTTTACATCAAAATATTTCGCACCGTTAAACTTTATATACAAAAACAACAATGTTCCTCTGCTTCTTCAGGTTGAGTAGATAAAAAACTCATTTTCTCTATCAGTCAAATCTAAATTTGCTTTAGTAACAGAGTCAGCAGATAAAACTTTATTTCTATTTCTTGTTTTATAGGTTAAAAAAATTGCCATTATCAATAATACTGAAAACGAGTAGCACACAACAATGGCTATCTTGCCTCCAGTATAACCGGGGGCTTGTTTTGCAATGAAGGTTTGTGGGCCAATGATGTTTCCGATACAGTACCCAATCAAATAAATAGCTGTTGTAGTTATTTTCTTGGTATGGCCAGCTGTATTTGACTGAAAACAGCTTAATGCACAAATCATGGCAACTGGTGAAACACTCTGCAGATAAAATCCCGCCAGCTTTGCATACTTATTTTTATTAGCAAATGCCAGCAAACACGCAGCCATAACTGTTACCAAAGTTGAAAATAGTGAAATTATCATTCTCTTTGGATAAAAATTGTGGAAATAACCCAAACCAGTACATCCAACTATTTGAACAACCCCTGCCGGAGTACCCATAACCAAGGCTTTGGAAACGCTGAAGTCAAAGTCTTCATGTAGTAAAATAGAACCAAAGTTGGACAATGAACCGTTGGGCAAATTAACACAAATCGCCCACAGAAAATAATACCAAGTCAATGGGTCTAAAAGTGCTTCTTTGAACTGGTACCGTTTGAATTTTTTATCGCCAAAGCCTTGCTGGTTGACCTTAATTCTCTCGATTACCATCTGCTTTTCACCCTCATTCAAAAACCAGGCATTGGTTGGCAAATCTGGTATATGAATTACAAATATTATTCCAATGAGTATAGCCATTAAGCCTGTTACAATGAACATTATTTTCCAAGACTCAATGCTATACTCGTTGATAGCAACGCCATATGAGATCAGACCCCCAATTATGATTCCCAGCCCATTACTGCTGACCCAGAAGGCTGTTCTTAAAAACTGTTCTTCTTTTCTGTACCATTGACTCAATATGATAACCATGGCAGGGGACACCACGGATTCAAGGACCCCCAACAGAATTCGTAAAAATATATAGCCAGCATAGTTTGGGGCCGAGAGCAAGCACTGCACAATACCCCAGCTAATAATGAATATAGCTGTAACTTTTGCTGGAGGAAACCTTTGTAGGATTGTATTTGCAGGAAACACGAACAGCAGAAACCCAAGAAAAAAAGCCGTTCCAGTCCACGCAAACTTGTCACCATCCATATTCAAGTCCCTTCTGATTCCCAAGACACCACCTGAAGCATTAGAAACTTTCCCCATAAACTGCACGGCGTAAACCATGCAGAACAGTGGGATCAGATTCAGATCGATTTTCCACAACAACTTTTGATCTTTTACAGGATCATAGTCTTGTACCACCTCCACCGCCTCCTGCTCTTTGCTCACAAACTCTTCCTTCATTACTGTAACAGTTTAAACTCATTAATTGGACACTTATTGGCACTTTTATGACTCGTTCAGATTATGTTATCGGTTTATTTTCCCAATTAGGAATACTGGGACCTGCTACAACAATTCACTAAAACAATAATCAAACTAGAAATAGAAGGTAATGGGCCAACCAGCAGTCCAACCACCTACTAATATCTATAAACAGTATCTAAAACTTGGATTTTCCATGTCAGTTAAATCAGCAAACTCGGAATTCTGAATGGCTTTAAAGTCACCCAAATCCATTTCTGCAGCTTTCTTATCTCTTTGCTTATTTCTGAACCAGTATAACCAGTAGATAATGCAGACGATAACCACACAAACTGCATAGCACACCACCATGGCAATTTTACCACCGGTGTAGCCAGGAGCCTGAGCTGCAATAAAGGTTTGTGGACCAATCAAGTTACCGACACAGTAACCAATTAAATAAATAGCTGTGGTGGTAACCTTTTTAGTATGTCCAGCAGTGTTTGATTGGAAACATGATAAAGCACAAATCATACAAACAGGGGAAATGGAAATCAAATAATAACCAGCTAATCTTGCGTTTTTACTTTCACTTGCAAACGCCAGCATACAGGTTGCAACAAAAGTGATAACAACAGAAGCCAAAGACAAAATCATTCTGTGAGGGACAAATTTATTCAGGTAGCCAAACAACGCACAACCCACAATCTCAACAGCACCACCTGGCATACCCATCAACAATGCTTTGTCGGTAGAATAACCGAAATCTGAGTGTAATAAGATAGAACCAAAATTAGTCAATGAACCATTTGGAATATCTGCTGCTAGCGCCAAAAGGAAATACAACCAGGTCAATGGGTCCTTCAGGGCTTCAATAAATTGGTATTTCTTGAAATGCTTGTTACCAAAACCCTGTTTGTTGGTTTTGATTCTTGCAACAACCATCAATTTCTCTTCAGGTGTTAAGAACCAAGCTTTGGATGGATCGTCAGGAATGTGAATTAGCAGCAAGAAACCAACCACAATGGTCATTAAGCCAGTGACAATAAACACAACCTTCCATGGAGCAATATTGTACTTGGCACCGTGAATGGAACAACCATAGGCAATACCACCACCCATGATAGTTCCTAAACCATTGAAACAGAACCAAAGAGAAGTTCTGAAGAACTGCTCCTCTTTTCTGTACCACTGACCAGTAATGATCACCATTGCAGGCGAGACAGTCGATTCAAAGACACCCAGTAAAGTTCTCAGAGCAACAAAACCAGGATATTTTGGTGTGGCATGCAGGCACAGAATCACACCCCAAATAATGATGAAAGTGGATGCAGTTTTAGCAACTGGGAATCTTTGTAAAATAGCCGTGGCAGGAAATTCAAAGGCTAAATAACCCAAATAGAAGGCAGTACCGGTCCACGAATACATATCACCCACCATTTTCAAGTCCGTTCTTAATCCTAAAATGGATGCAGAACTATTGGTGATTTTATCCATAAATTGGCAAGCATACAGAAAACACAGCAGAGGCATCAAGTACATGTCAATTTTTCTCAGCAGCTTCTTGTCAGCCACAGGATCATACTCGACGTGATTCTGCTCGGCTTGCAGGGCAAGTGCCATGGCCTCATCAACATCGCCGGTGACTTTAACTTCATGGCCATCTGGGGACATAAAAGTTGTCAAGACATCTTTGGTGCCAATCTCTTCGTTAGTGAAGGACACTATAGGGTGGATATCATTACCTTTTCCCACATTTTTCTCATCAACATATGACACATTATCGGAACTCATTTTGAGCCAAGGAGTTGTTTGCAGTCTGTGATGTGTATTAAGACAATGAAATATGAACAGATTCCGGCAGTTTAAATAGTTTTACTTGGACTGCGCTTATCTGTAAAAACTCGACTTTGTTATGCCACATTGTTATCAAACTATTGCTGATCTCTACAATTAATTGTATGATAGTGCTAGGTCAACATTAAAAAGAAAGGTGGCTCATCCTCAGCAAAAATTACGTGTGAAAATTGACGTGGAGTTGAATTCCCAAAATAGTTATTATATCACTGATGGAATCCACCAGCCAAGTATGCTAAGATAAAAGAACAAGAAGGTTCAAGTCAAAGATAATACCAAGTAAACCAACCTATCTTGGTTAGCTCTTAGCTGTATATCAGTAAACAAGTTTTGACTCTTGGACGTTATCAAAAGCCAAAAACTGGTAATTGTACCGTCTTGAGGACCAAAGATCTCATGTCGCTAATTGCCAGATACCGCTGTTGATAACTGATTCCTAATCTCTGTCACACAAGCAGAAACCAGTAATGGACGTATCACTAAATTGGGTATCCGTGCAATGTCAAGCACACCTTATGCTGTTTCTGAGCTTTGAAAAAGCACCCATTTGGGAAACTTCCCGCATTAGGCTTATCAGAGATAACAGTTTATTCATTTCGTCAGGTGCAGTACGCAACAGTTTGACTTAAATATCGGAAGTATGCGATATGTGATTTGTGCCGTTATATGCAAATCGCTCATTCGCTGAACAACTTTTTGTGTCAAGTGTTTGAAACCAGCTACCGAATAGAGTAACAACAGACTATATTTTTATATAATAAAACTAAAAAAAGCACTAACTAACCAACTAAGCTCAAGTAATAACCAGATTACAAACAGTATCTAAAGGTTGGATTTTCTAGATCGGTCAAATCAGCAAACTCAGAGTTCTGGATAGCTTTGAAGTCACTGAGATCCATTTCGGCTGTTCTCTTGTCTTTCTTAATGTTTCTACTGTAGTAAATCCAGTAAATAGCCAAGATGATACCCATGGAAACGGCGTAACAGATAACCATTGCAACCTTACCGCCAGTGTAGCCAGGTGCCTGTTTTGAAATGAATGTTTGTGGACCAACCAAGTTACCCACACAGTATCCGATCAAGTAGATCGCTGTAGTTGTAACCTTTTTGGTGTGTCCAGCAGTGTTTGATTGGAAACAACTTAATGCACAAATCATACAGACAGGAGCAATGGTAATCAGGTAATAGCCTGCTAATCTTGCATTTTGACTGTGTTTTGCAAATGCCAGCATACAAGCAGAGACAAAAGTGATGACAATTGAGGCCAGGGATAAAATCATTCTGTGTGGAACGTAGTGGTGCAAGTAACCCAATAACGCACAACCAACAACTTCAACACCACCAGTAGGCATGTTCATCAATAAGGATTTGGTTGGGGTATAGCCGAAATCAGAATTCAGTAAAATAGCACCAAAATTAGTCAAGGAACCATTTGGAATATTGGTTGCAACAGCTAATAAAAAGTACAACCAGGTCAATGGATCTTTCAAAGCCTCAATAAACTGGTACTTCTTGAAATGTCTGTTACCAAAACCTTGCTTGTTATCTCTGATTCTGGCCACAACCATTAATTTTTCCTCTTCATTCAAGAACCAAGCTTTGGATGGGTCATCTGGGATATGCACCAGAAAGGCGAATCCAACAACAATGGTCATTAAGCCTGTAACGATGAAGAGCACTTTCCATGGCTCAATACTGAATTTTGCACCATGAATGGCCAAACCGTAGGCGATTGAGGATCCAATAATAGTACCAAACCCGTTACAGCAGAACCACAAAGAGGTTCTCAAGAACTGTTCTTCCTTTCTGTACCACTGGCCAGTGATGATAACCATGGCTGGGGAGACAGTGGACTCAAAGATACCCAAAAGGGTTCTTAGAACGACAAACCCGGCATATTTTGGAGTGGAATGCAAACACAGGATAACACCCCAAATGATGATGAACAGCGAGGCAGTTTTGGCAACAGGGAATCTTTGCAAGATGGCAGTGGCAGGGAACTCGAAGGCCAAGTAACCCAAGTAGAAGGAAGTACCGGTCCAGGAGTACATAGTTCCGTGCATGTGCAGATCAGTTCTGAGCCCCAAGACAGCAGCAGATCCATTGGTAACCTTATCCATAAACTGGAAAGCGTACAGCAAACACAGGATTGGCATGAGGTAGAGATCGATTTTTCTTAGTAATCTCTTATCAGCAACAGGATCGTACTCGACATGATTTTGTTCAGCCTCCAAGGCAAGTGCCATGGCTTGGTCCACATCACCTGTCACTTCCACTTCGTGTCCATCTGGCGACAGGAAAGTTGTCAAAACCTGAGTTGTGCCGATTTCCTCTTTGGTAAAGGACACAACTGGTGAAAGCTTCTCTTCTTCACTCATTGATTGCTATTGTCTTAATCAGTAAATAACTTGTAAAGATGGGTGAAATTATTTTAAACTCCAGAACTTCCCAGCCTTTATATACTCTTGTCGGTCTTGTCAGTCTTGTCATTCTTAGCACTAATTTGCACTCCATAATTTAGCTTGGTATCGTCATATCATATCACTAATCGTCCGAAACTTAGATTTAGCTCGTCCAATGAAGTTTAAGAAACGGCCGTTGAAACTGTGCTATTTATCACCTGGAGCGGAGTTTCCAATCGTGGAAATAACACCACTCCTTGCTGCATATCTGCTGCTTCCCCTTCCGGCATCTGTGCGGCCCCCAGCCACTATCAGCAGGAGCTTCCGGTAGCGGCACGACCCGCCCGGAGTCACATTTGACAGCGAGCACACGCGGTGCGACACGCAGTGCGCCTGGCGCAGCTCTCATCTGAACGGACCGACCCTGAGGAACGCGCAGCTGATAACCGCGACGGCCGAGCACCCGATCGCGAAGTAGTAGGCGTGTCTGTAGGCGCTGAACGTGGCGTCCGGGGCGACTTGGGCGGAGCCTGCGCCCAGGGCACCCGCCACAATTGTCGAGCTCACGGCGAGCCCCACAGCGCCCGAGATCCGGTTGAACATGTTCAGCAGCCCGGAGCCAGAGCTCTGCAGGCTCTTGGGGACGCTGGAGTACGTCACGAGGCTGGTGACGTTGAACTGGAGGTCTGCGCCGGAGACGAGGATCCACAGCGCCCAGAACGGGCCCAGAAAGTAGTTCCGGTGGAGGGACATGGTGGCCCAGATGATGGAGGCCACCAGGTAGCACAGCGTGGCGACGAGCAGGATGACCTGGCCGCTCACCAGGTGCATGATCATGGCGCACACGTAGTTGGCGCCGATGCCCGACACCAGCATGGGCAGCAGCTTGACGGCGGTCAGGATGGGCGTGTTGCCCAGGATCTGCTGGAAGTACAGATTGGTGTAGAACGTCAGGACGCCCAGGAACACCATCGAGGTGAAGCTGGTGGTGATGGCGCACACCACAAAGTTCCTGTTGAAGATCTGGATCGGGATCAGTGGCGTTATCTGGCTCAGCTTGTCGCTCTGGTCGGGTGTCTGCAGGTATTTAGGCAGGCAGATTTCCCATGCTGCCAGGCCAGCAATCAGCACCACGCCCGTCACCAGCAGCCCGATGATGTAGGGCGTGTCCCAGCCCGCGGGCGCCACGTTGGCCTGGATCAGGCTGAAGCAGATGAGCGTGAACCCGCAGGTGCTGAGCGCGATGCCCAGGTAGTCCAGCTTGTGCAGCACGGCCTTGAACTTGGCCAGGTTGAACGGGTGGTCCTTGGGCACGACGAACCACGCCAGGACCGTCAGGAACCCGTACAGGATGGCCATGAAGTAGTGCACGTCGCGCCACGAGCCCACAAACTGCACGCAGATGGCCCCAGTAAAGTTCCCCAGAAACGTCCCCAGTGGGTTTCCCGCAGACACAATCGAGTTGGACCGGGACTTGCGCCGCGAGTTCTGCACGTACGTGGACCCAATGATGCCGTAGCTGGCTGTCAGGGCCAGCGAGTTGACGATTCCGCTCAGTGCGCGGAAAATACTCAGCGACACCAGCGAGTTCATGAACCCGCCCACCAGCGTGAAGAGGGCGTACCCGCCAAAGCCGATGAGCACGCAGTTCTTGCGGCCTATGCTGTCTGCGAGCGAGCCCATCACCAGCAGCGTGGCCCCGTTGGCCAGCGAGATCGAGCCCACGAGCCATGCGCTCTGCGACTCGTCGATGCCCAGCGACTTGAGCGTGTTGGGAATCGCCGTGGTGTATGCACCCATCGACATGGTCCCGCAGCACGGCGCCAACGCCAGGCACAGGATGCACAGGATCTCTTGCACCTCGTGCTTGAACACCTCGGGCAGCTTCTCGCTGTCCTCAGGCCTGTCTGAGGCCTGCGCCTCGACATTCACCTCGTCTTTCTTCATTGTTGGTTGGAATTCGTGGGTAAGTAGCGCACACGCTGCGCAGTGCGTCTTATCGCACCCACCACGCCTAGCAGCAGTGGCTTCTCGCTGCACTGAAACGGGGGTTTACTGGGGTTTACTGGGGTTTGCCGGGCGCAGGCCGCTAGCCTATGCTGGCTGCTCTGCGCCCAGCGGTAGCGGCCCGGCTGAGTCCCGGCTGAGTCCCGGCTGAGTCCCGGCTGAGTCCCGGCTGAGTCCCAGCTGAGTCCCCGGCCTGGCCTGCGGTAGCCGCACCACAGCCACAGCGGCTATGCACCCACCTACGGGAGTTTACTGGGGTTTGCCGGGGACGACTGCCTGCCCGTACTGCTACCGCTTGGAGACACCTGTGCCGCTACCGCTTCGAGACACCTGGGGCCCACTGTAGGTCGCCTATCGGCTGCCCACCGCCTGCCTACCGCCTGTTGTGCCGCTACCGTTTCCCTGGAGACACCTGGGGCCCTGTAGGTTGCCTAACGGGTGGCTAACGGGTGGCTAACGGCTGACTACCGCCTGTCTACCGCCTGTCTACCGCCTGTCTACCGCCTGTCTACCACCTGTTGTGCCACTACCGGTTGTTGGGCTACGCTGGCTACGCTGGCTACGCCAAAATACCGCTACAAACGCGCAAACTACACGCCCTAAAGCCAGCCAATCACAACGCGCGAAATTTTTTCACCACCGTTTTTCTCAATTTCACTTTTTGATTTGAAAATTTCTTCTTTTCCCAAAACAACTTTCAAAACAAAGTAACAAAACTAACTTAAGATGGCTGGTGACTCTATCCCTCAATACACTATCGGAGACTACGGAAAATTCGCTTTAGCAGGTGCTATCGGATGTGGTACCACCCACGGTGCCATGACCCCAATCGATGTTGTCAAGACCAGAATCCAATTGGACCCTGCCACTTACAACAAAGGTACCATTGGTTCTTTCAAGCAAGTCATCTCAGCTGAAGGTCCAGGTGCGCTACTGACCGGTTTAGGCCCAACTGTCTTGGGTTACTCCATGCAAGGTGCCTTCAAATTCGGTGGTTACGAATTGTTCAAGAAATCTTTTATTGATCTCTTAGGTTACGAAACCGCTGTTAACTACAAAAACTCCATCTACATTGGTTCTGCTGCTATTGCTGAGTTCTTTGCTGACATTGCTTTGTGTCCTTTGGAAGCTACCAGAATCCGTTTAGTCTCTCAACCAACTTTTGCTAACGGTTTAGTTGGTGGTTTCTCAAGAATGTTGAAAGAAGAAGGTATTGGTGCTTTCTACAACGGTTTCACCCCAATTCTTTTCAAACAAATCCCATACAACATTGCTAAATTCTTGGTTTTCGAAAGAGCTGCTGAATTATACTACTCATTATTGCCAACTGAAAAATCAAAATTATCTAGTTCCACCGTCACTTTAGTTAACTTGGCTTCCGGTTTAACTGCCGGTTGTGCTGCTGCTGTTGTCTCCCAACCAGCTGACACCTTATTATCCAAGGTTAACAAAACCAAGAAAGCCCCAGGTCAATCCACCTTAGGTTTATTAGCTCAATTAGCTAAACAATTAGGTTTCGTCGGTTCATTTGCTGGTTTACCAACTCGTTTAGTCATGGTTGGTACCTTGACCTCATTACAATTCACCATCTACGGTTCATTGAAACCAGCTTTGAACTGTCCTCCATCCGTTGAAATTGGTGGCGGTGGTCACTAAGCGATTTGCTCTTGTGCTGTACAAACTCTTAGCTACTCACCACAGAGTCACGTGGTAGTTGTTCCTTAACGGACTAACCATTCTTACATAGTCAGGTTTTATATATATAGATATTCTAATTCTTCTATTATCATTTGCTGTTGTGTATCATCACATCTGTCATGTACCAACCTGCTGTCGTACCTTGTTTCACAGTAAACACTTCTCTGACCAGACCAGTAAACCATCCTGGCCTAACCAGGCCCACTAGACCCACCAGACTCATTCTGAGACCAGACCCGCTAGACCCATTTAAGTCTCCAGACCCACCTAACTCCCCAGACACAATAAATTCACTGAGCTTAACCAAAGGACTTACAGCTCACCAGTAGACCTCCAACCCCATCAGTTACAATTTCTCTAGTCATACCAATTAAAAGACTCACAAACCAGTAAACTCACTCTCACTTAGTAAGACACCACCCAGTCGGCCTAGCACCAGACCCACTGTGACACCAAACAATCCAAGATCACTTATACTCACCAACTGGTGATCTTTCTACAGACAACGGGCATGTAGACCAACTAAGCCATTAAACCAGCTCACACTGAGCACACTACATAACTTTTTAAATGGTGAATAAACTTTCTACTTCATTACCCATGTGATACAGCCTGGATACTGTTCTATGCTACCGATGTACAGCATTTTATCACCTAACTTAGCTCTCTTGGTGCACACAATGCCCTGACCGTAGTTTCACCAAGCTTCCAAAACCATTCACCACTCTATGGCTGCTTACAGCTTTATTTCACCATCCCAGGACAACACCTGAAATCCAGCAGTTCATCACCCTGTCGTTTTGATTTACCTTTGCCGTTAGCTACTTACTTAACACTCCCACACTGCACTAACACTCCCATACTGCACTAACAGTCTCCATTCTACACTAACAGTCTCCATTCTACACTAACAGTCTCCATTCTAAACTAACAGTCTCCATCCTACACTAACAGTCTCCATCTACACTAACTAACAGTCTCCGTACATGCTACACTAACTAACAGTCTACATGCTACTCATCACTACTCAGCCATGTAGCTGTCGAGCTCTCTGTCTAGGTCTTCGACAGTCGGTCTTGGTTTCCGCTTTCTCTCTCCCCTGGCCCTGGAGTACTTCTTGTCCTTGCGCACCAGCCCCACACCAGGCCCACTACGGGAACCCAGGGTCAATGGCTTGATCTCCTCCACTTTGACCGTCACCCCCATCGCCAGCTGGCCATCAAACTTTTCCACAGCCTCGCGGTTGAATTGGGTCTCTTTAAACCCAATGTGCGCGACCCCACGCCCGACAAACAGCACAAACTCCACCGGCGCAATCTGGCCGAACAGCCTCTCCAGGTCCTCCTTATTGATTTCCGGGTTCAGCACGCTCATCTTAAGGTACGCTCCTCCTTTACTGAGCTTCTGCGTCAGCGACTGCCGAGGTGTGTACGCCCTGTTTCTGACTCGCGCCTCCCGCTCCCGGTAGCTGGGCTTCTCGGGCTTGCCAATGATCTCGTCCAGGCTCCTCTCAAAACTCATCCTGGGCTGCTTGCTGGTGGGTCTACGCCAAAACAATTGGAAGTGAAATAAAAAGCTGGGTGTGTCAGTACTTACATAAGCAGTAATATCTGCTTAGTCACGGCTTACGCCATCACAGGCTGGCGACGGCCTCGAAGAGGTCGACGACGCGCTGCTCGTCGCCGCTGTGCAGGCGCGCAAACTCCGTCTTGAGGTTGCAGATGCAGCACAGGTTGCCCATGGCCACCAGCAGCCGGTAGTTGGCCTCGCTGGTGAGGCTCAGCTCCGCGCACTTGCTGGTGATCAGGTTTCCCAGCTGCTTGGCCATGCCGATGTTGTTGTTCTTGACGCAGTAGACGCTCACGTTGAACACAAACGTGCTGATGGCATTGGCTGTGTGGCTCGCGGTTTTGCTCGTAGCGTCGATGCCGGTCAGGTCGAAAACCTCGCTGAGAATGACATTGTCGGTGATGAACACGCTGCCCCAACTGCTCAAAAACATGTTGCACAGCATCCGGAACGTCATGAAGTACGTTGGGCCGGAGCTCGTGAGCCCAATCTGGATGAACTCCGAGATCTTGTCGAATGGCTGCTTCAGTTTGTGGACTATAAGTCTGAGAATGTCGTATCCCACCAGCTTGTTGTCCCAGTTCTCAATCACCTCTTCCGCAAAGCTCAGCAGGCCCGCGTAGTCCTCGGCCTGCAACAGCTGCTTCACTGCGGGCAGCTTGGCCGCATCCGGACTGAACTTTTCACACCCTTTGACTATTCCGTCAATGTCTGCTTTCAGAAAGCTCAAATACTCCGTTTGCGGCAGCAGCTTCTGCTTAGGGCGCGTGTCCGCATAAGGGTTGGTGGTGGCCCCGGTCAGCTGCACGCCTGTCGTGTTCTTGGTGATGAACTCCACGATCTGGTCGGTGTAGCTGCTAGGCAGCTCGTACCTGTTCAGGAACCGCTCCGCGGCCACGTACGGGTTCTCGCTCACGTTGTATGGCAGCTTGAGCGGTGGCTGGCCCTCCTGGACGTCCACATCAAACACGAAGTCCCATCTCTGGTTCTCAAACTCCACTTTACGGTCTGCAGACCCGGCGCCTCCAATAACCTGCCCAACCTGCTCCCATTTGTTCTGCTCGCTGTACTGGAACGCCGTGTCCACGCCGTTCACCTTCACCACGATCACCTCGCCAGGCTTGCCCGGTTTCTGCAGGTCAGCTTCTGATTTTATCGATTTGGGGTCGATGGTGTTGGAGCTGATCCCCGTGGACTGGACGGACTCCTTGTACTGGAGCAGCGTCTCGTGGGAGGCGACCCTGGCCGGGTCCCTGGTGAACACTCTGATGAAATTGTCGCTGCCACCCACGACCAGGTCGCCGTTGGCCAGCTCGCACGCGCACCACACGGTCACGCAGGGGACCCTGCCAATCTGCTGGAGCTGGTGGCCCTTGGCCTGGGCCAGGTCCCACACGCGGAACGTGCTGTCCTCGCCGCAGGTGACCAGCTCGCCGGTGCTGAGCCGGATAACTCTGTAGATAAATGTGTCGTGGGCGGAGCTTATGGTGTCCACCTCGCCGTCAAACTTGGTGATGGCGATGCTGGAGTCGTTGGACACGCTGGCAAACGTGGCGTCGTCCACAACACAGATGCCACGCACCACGTCCGCGTGCGCAATAAACGTCTTGAGCAGCTGGCCGTTATTCCACAGCTTGACGGTCTTGTCCGCAGAACACGTCAGGTAGTGCCCGTTGCCCAGCAGGCGCACGTCCCACACTGCGGCACCGTGCTCCAGCCGGTGCTTGGGGACGTTGTTGTGCCACACAATGGCGGTGGAGTCCCACGACCCGGTGATGATCTCGTCTTTTCCGACGTCCACGGCGCAGATGTTGCCCTCGTGGCCGATGAGCATAAGCTCTGGGGCCTGCGCACCGCCGTCCAGCTGCACCACGCGCGCAATCTGGTCCTGGCCGCCAAACACCACGCCAATCTCGGGCGAGTAGCCCACGCAGTTCACAAACTGCTCGCTCTGGAACAGCACCCGGGGCTCCCAGCCCGCCCCGCGCTCCCACAGCTTCACGCTGCCGTCCCGCGACACGCTCACAAAGCCCGCGCCCGCCGCACACACGCCCTTTACGTCCTGCTCGTGCGCCAAAACCTCCTGGCTCAGCTCAAACTTCATTATTATGCGCCTGTAGTACCGCCTGACTCACCTAGCAGCCTCAATTGCTCTCCCGCTGGTTCTATAGCCTCTGCCCAGTACCTCGCCAGCTCTCCTACTAGCCGCTGTACCTGGTGGCAAATAAAATAATAAAATAAAATAAAACAAAATAAGAAAATAAAATAAATAAATAATAACCCACTATAACCCACTAAACCGTAACCCACTATAACCCATAACCCACTAACCCACTCTAACTCACTAATAACTACATGTCCATTCTGTGCTTGAGGGCCTGGGGTGCGGCATCAGACTGAACAGTATTTGAATAATACTGGGTGTGATCCTCTTCAACCACAGTTCTTTCTACCGAGTCGTTCAGGCCTCTCGGAAACATAAGGACAAGGGCTCAACATCTGACGCTCTTTTCTACCTAGTTTAGTATAATATTTTAATATTATAATGTCCTAATCAAATCATCAATAATCAAATAATCAAACCAACTGATCTGATAATCTGATAATCTGATAACCTAATAACCTAATAACCAAAACTCTAACATCTAGTAATCCAATAATCAGTAATCGAGTAATCCAACAATCTAATAATCAATAACCAAATAATTACCAACATCATCAACCAAATCACCTTCACAATCACCAACAATACCACATTGTAAAACCATTTCAATCTCAATCCTTATAACATATAATACTCAATCTTAATCTTCACTAATATAATATCACTCGGCACTTTTTGAGAATACAACATAACACCCACCACAACACATTGAAAGACTCACACCTTTTAGGCCCGAACATAACAAACACCCTAACCTTGGGTATCTGGACGTATCACTATACTTTTAGGAACTCAGTAATAGCAATTCCCACACAATTCATTCCTATCAAATGACAATCAAAAACATCACCCAGCTAGGCCCTAACATCTCCCTAACAAAGACCCTAACCTTGGGGATCTGGACATATCAACATACTAGAAAGTTTAGTAATAGCAATTCCCACACAATTCATTCCTATCAAATGACATTCAAAACACCCTGCTAGGCCGTAACATCCCTAACAAAGACCCTAAGCTTGGGTATCTGCAGAAGTCAATACTTTTAGGAACTCAGTAATGGTAATTTACACAATTCATTACCCCTAACACACCCTAACACAACACACCTGCTAGGCCCTAACATACCCTAACATACCCTAGCATAGACAAACACATCAAAAACTAATCACCAACCAAATCATCAAATAATCATAACCAAATCATCAGCAATATCCAATATCATCACCAATCGTAACACAATTTCACACCATATTAATCTCAATCCAACTCTTATAGCATGACAATACTCAATCTTAACCTTCACTAATAAGAATATTATAAGAATATTATAAAAATATTACTCGCATTAAGAACACAACACAACCCCCTAGGACAACACCTCTAGCATCTCCCTGACATCTCCCTAACAAACCCTAACCTTGGGTATCGCCTCGCACTATAATTACACAAAATCAACAACCCAGTGGCAAATACAAACAAAACAAAATAAAAAATAAAATAAAATAAAATAAAATAAATAAATAAATAAACAACTAATAACCACCAATAACCACTAAACATGTCCATTCTTTACTCGAGAACCGAGGGCGGGTACTTCTTCAAGGTGTCTGGAGCGCCTGCGGTGCTGCACATCAGCATGAACAGCATTGGGACGACTGGGGAGTCTGAGTTCCCGCTGAGCGGGCTGAACCACGTTGCGGCCATCATGGGGGTGATCCAGCTGAGGTCGTCGCGGTACGTGATTGTGGCCACCAGGGGCGAGTCTGCCGGGTTTGTGGGCCCGCACCAGGTGTTCCGGGTGGCGGAGTACAACGTGCTGCCGCTGTCGCACTCGTTCCTGAAGGACGACGACGAGCAAAAGTACCTGGAGCTGCTCAAGTTCCACCTGGACTCGGCCACGCTCTACTACGCGCACGGCTACGACCTCACCAACTCGTACCAGAGAAACAGCGCCGGCGCGCCCGTCGACCGCCGCTTCTTCTGGAACCAGTTCATCTCCAGTGAGCTCGTCGACCTGGCCGCTGCCAACCCGGCCCTCCAGCAGTTCGTCACGCCTATGATCTACGGCTACGTCAAGATCGTGAGCTCGGTCGTCAACAACCACCCGGTCTCCTTTGGCATCATCACCAGGCGCTCCACGCTCAGAGCAGGCACCAGGTACTTCCGCCGCGGGATCGACTCCCAGGGCAACGTGGCCAACTTCAACGAGACCGAGCAGCTGCTGATCCTCAACAGACCGGCCCAGGGGGACGCCCAGTACGAGGTGCTCAGCTACCTGCAGACCAGGGGCTCCGTGCCAATCTACTGGGCCGAGATCAACAACCTCAAGTACAAGCCGGACCTCAGCATCAGCGAGGAGTCCGCCATCGACGCAGCCACCCTCCACTTCAACCAGCAGATCCACCTCTACGGC
Source organism: Starmera stellimalicola (assembly GCA_030580055.1). NCBI lineage: Eukaryota > Fungi > Ascomycota > Saccharomycetes > Phaffomycetales > Phaffomycetaceae > Starmera > Starmera stellimalicola. The sequence goes on along the minus strand of JAKTSD010000026.1, from coordinate 24,218 downwards.
AAGAACTACCTCATCAACCTTGTCAACTCCCACGGCTACGAGAAGCCTATCAAGGACGGCTACGAGTCCCTGGTCCAGGCCCTCAACAACCCAAACCTCGACTACATCTACTGGGACTACCACCACGAGTGCCGCAAGCTCCAGTGGCACAAGGTCAAGCTGCTAATCGACATCCTCGTCAGCAAGGGCCTGTCCAAGGACGACTACTTCCACGGGATCTTCTCCTACGACTCCGTCTCCAACCAGCTCACCTCCCACCAGATCCTCTCCTTGCAGAAGTCCATCGTCCGCACTAACTGCATGGACTGCCTCGACAGAACAAACGTGGTCCAGTCCACCCTGGCCCACTGGATCCTCCAGTCCCAGTTCGAGAAGCTCGGCCTGCTCCCACACGGCACCCACTGGGAGCAGGATAAGCACCTGCTTTCCCAGTTCCAGAACATGTGGGCCGACAACGCTGACGCCGTCAGTAAGGCCTACAGTGGTACCGGCGCCCTCAAAACAGACTACACACGTACCGGTAAACGTACCAAAGTTGGCGCCCTCAACGACTTGATAAACTCCATCACAAGATACTACAAGAACAATCTGAAGGATGGCCCAAGACAGGACGCCTACGACCTCTTCCTCGGTAACTACACCCCTAACGGGTCCTACTCCCCTTTCGAGGACTCCAGACCACAGCTCACTCAGCTAATTCCGTACTTGCTGTTTGGATCCAGTTTTATGCTGCTCACCGTGTCCCTCTTCCCAAAGGGCTCTATTTTCCAGACCAGCAATCTGCTCCTGATTGTTAGCTGTCTCTCCGTTATCCTGTGGAGCGGCTACAACATTGCAAAGAACGGCTTGCAGTTTGTCAACTGGCCTAAACTCATCAAACTGGAGTACCTCAACAAAGACAGAGGTGTCTTCACCAAGAGCTCCAAGTACACTTCTGCCAGAGGCTCCAAGAAGGATTGATTGTTGCCGGGGCTGGCCAATACCGGACCGGCCGCACTGGACCGTCTATATACTGATTTATTATATATTTTATTTTATTATATCTTCTTGCTATTACGCTGTAGTTGACCCTGCTGTCCGTCACTGCCCCCAAGTCTACCCCAAGTCCACCCCAAGTCTACCCCAAGTCTACCCCAAGTCTACTGTGTTGTCTATAGTATGATTAACAGCACTTAAGATAACCTCACTAAATACATAACTTTGAATTTTGCAATCGCATTCTACTACAATCGTTATTCCTGATGGCAAGGTTCCTAACTTCAAGTATCACATTAAGCTATTATCCCCTCTGTAGAGTTTATTACTCGTGTGTATAGTGCTTAAAAGGTTAATTCAAGTTAATCTTACCGTTCTTAAATATCTAATTGCTATTATGATAAGTTCTAAACTTATATTATCAATACAAAACTTGGTGCTGGAGTACTCATAATAATCCTGATAATACATTTGCTGATAATTAATCCCAATGAATAAACTCTAGCCACGTTTGATCAACTTCAGCACTTTGTAGCTACCATAGTAAGAAGCTTTACCGATATGGCACACAAATGAGAAGAATGACGCACCATTAGCGTGAATATGTCTTAATTAGTAGCAATATCTCTCATAGTATTTTAAACAGAGCTGAAATAAATAGTTACTGAACCTGCTAATGGCCTAAATTATTCATATAAGGTGGAGAGAGTCAAGTACACTACCAGCTCTTAGGATCTCAAGTGATATCAATGTATAGATGGTAAAGAGGTAATGAACATACAGATGAGAAGTATCTGAGTATATAGTGGGCGATAAATAGGTGATGAATATACAGATGACGAGTATAGATGATTAATGAATAAATAGGTGATAATAAAGAGATGCTTAATAGTACATGGTTAATAAATATATAGTATATGACAAATAGGTAATGAATACATAGATATGATATAGTGACTTATTGAATTCCAGATGGTTAATATATGAATTTACCAATGATAGGCATTATTGACAAGTGTATGCCAGGTGATTGATAGGCAATGGATATACCGGTGATGAGTATATATAATTAACAGTATATTGCAGGTGTAAATAGGTAATGAATACACCGATGATAAGTATAGAAGATAATTAACAAATGTATACCAGGTGATTGATAGGTAATGAGTAGAAGATAATTGACAAGTGCATACCAGGTCATAATTAGGTCATGTAGATGTGATACCAACCAACAACAACGCTCAGCTCATCGTTTGAGGCATCTATGAGTTTAGGCTTCCTTACTATAATCATCCTGTCACCACCATGATTGGTATATAAGTTCTGATATGAGTGATTTCAGAGACAGCATTGTAGACGGAAATAGATCTGACCGTAAGAAAAGAGAGAGCTGTAAGCGTGGCCACCACACCATAAACCATCTATGCTGATCTATTTTATATATTTATTTCATCTATTGACGGTATTTACTGCCAAATGAGGAAAGGCTACTGGCTCACTGCAACAGCTCACCAATAAACTTCTTCACATTGTCGGACTTCATTAGAGCCTCGCCTATCAGGAACCCGTCGACGCCCTGGTTTCTGAACGCCTTGCCGTCGTCTGGCGAGGTGATTCCGCTCAGCGCAATTAGTATGGAGCCCTCTGGCTTGAGGCTCAGCAAGCTGGTGGTGGTGTTCAGGTCCACGTTGAACGAGTGGAGGTCTCTGTTGTTGATCCCAATAATCTTTGGGCTGATTTTGATGGCTCTGTGGAACTCGATCGAGTTGGAAACCTCCACCAAAGGCTCCATTCCCAGGCTCAGGGAGTAGTCGTACAGAGTTTTCAGCTCGTCGTCGTTCAGCATCTTGACAATGAGTAAGACCGAGTCAGCACCAGCCAGTCTGGCCTCCAGGATCTGGTACTCGGAGAAGATAAACTCCTTTCTGAGGATGGCGGGTCTGGCAGCGTTGTTGGACAGGATTCTGGACACGAAGGCCAAGTCGTTGATGGAGCCCTTGAACCAGTGAGGTTCGGTCAGCACCGAGATGGCAGCAGCGCCCGCATCACTGTACAGCTTGGCCTGCTCTGCCGCGTTGGCACCCAGGTCGATGTCGCCCTTGGAAGGGGACGCACGCTTGATCTCAGAGATGACGAATGGGGCGGACTTGGACAGCTTCTCAAAGAAGTCGATCTGGTTTGGCGCAAGCCCCAAGTCGTACAGTTTCTTGAGGTCTGCAAACGTCTGGCCAGGAACTGCGCTCTGTGCGGCAACGTCCTGCTTTCTTTTGGCGTAGATGTCGTCCAGGATGGAGCCTTTGGCCTTCTTGACGTCGTTGGCCGGCTCGCTCGAGGCCTCCCAGACACCGCCCCTCAGGTTCAGCACGTTTCTCATCATCAGGTGGCCCTCCTCGGTCAGAATGCTCTCCGGGTGGAACTGCACCGCCTCAATGGTGTACTTCTTGTGGCGCACACCCATGATGATGCCGTTCTCAGTGGTGGCTGTCACCTCGAGCTCGGCCGGCAGCGAGCCCTGGGTCCCGGCCAGCGAGTGGTACCGGGTCACCGCAATGCCCTGCGGGACGTTCAGGAACACGCCCTTGTTGTCGTGGTTGATAGGGGACGTCTTGCCGTGGACAATCTCGCCAGCAAACTCAACGTCACCGCCAAACACACTGAAAATGCACTGCTGGCCCATGCACACCCCAAAGATGGGCAAGACGCCCTTGAACTCCGCGATCACCTCGCGCGAAATCCCAGAGTCCGTCAGAGGGTGCCCGGGGCCCGGCGAGATCACTATCAGGTCTGGCTGCAGTGCTCTGATTTCCTGCACTGTAATCTTGTCGTTTCTGAAAACCTCCACCTGTGCTCCCTCCTCGCACAGGTACTGGTACAAGTTCCATGTGAACGAGTCGTAGTTGTCGATCATCACAACCCTGGTGCCCGCAACCATCGTCAAATGCGGTAAATGTGGTGTTAAAAGCTAAGTGGTTTGAATGAATCACAAAATGAAATTTCACTTTTTTTTTTATTCAGCTGTTGATGAGCAAATGCAGACGCTGAATCTTTTGCATATGAACTGTAAACTGTAGAAAGTGGATAACACTGTAGGTAGGCACTGTAGGTTACTGGATATACCCTGCAGCCTCTATGTATACTGCTACAGAGCTGCACAGGTTATCCAGCTGAGAAGATGAGCTGGAGAGCTGAACGCTCGTTCTGAATAAAAAAGCCAGTTTGCTCTATTGCAGGAGCTGGGCAATACATAGGAACCGTAGAAGATACGTGAAGATAGCTTACCGGCTTGCTATCTTTTTTGATATACTGAATGGTAGAGCACTAATCGCTCACAGCTGGTATACAATCTACTGCCTGTAATAAAACCGATAAAAATTGTATGACGATGAATACTTCTCAATTGCAACGACTAGACCGTACTACCTGACCATTGTAACCAATGTAAACACTGTAAAGCAACACTGTGTTTACATGCCCCGAGCATATACCGTAAGTACCACACACAACCAAGAAACTCTCCAACCCACCTTATATACTGTTGGTACAAATGCTTCAAGTAAAACAGTGAATCGGTACTTAAAGTCGGCGCTGAAATAGGCCAACTACCACTCCTCCTCATGGCCAATTTCCTTTAGTTGCATACCCAGTAAACTGATTGGAAAAGAATCAGAACCACACAAATATGGCAAAAGGTCATACTTGATGTATTTATCTGAATGGACTACATAAACAATTCAACAGCTGTATACTCAGCACCCAATAACTACCCTATAGTATACCCAGGACCGTATGGATCACTACCTCTGATCTTATAACTAAACCATGAGCCGAGAACACCATCTTATAAGTAACAGTCTTATAAGTAAACCAAGAAAACCATCTTATAAGTAACAATCTTATAAGTAAACCAATAAAACCATCTTATAAGTAACAATCTTATAAGTAAACCAATAAAACCATCTTATAAGTAACAATCTTATAAGTAAACCAAGTTAACAATCTTATAACTAGACAATGAACCAAGCAAACCACTTTTATAAGTAAACCAATCTCAAAATAAGCAATCTTATAAGTAAACCAAGTAAACAATCTTATGAGTAAAGTAAACAAAGCATATGAGTAAATCAATCTTAGAACTTGGAAGTGAATCAAAAGTAAATCACCGTTTTATAGATCAGCTCACCGCCTTATAAGTAAACCTCCATACTTCAAGCAAAATCCAATAAATCAGTCTCTAAGTCAGAGTCACCATCTAATAAGTAAATTATTAACCACCAGTAATTGGTCTTATACATAAGTCAATGCTGAAGATCAATCTCCACCTTATAAACAACCGATATTATAACTAAACAATCTTATAAGTAATTAATTCTAGAGGTAAATCTCCATCTTGAAAATATCAATCTTACAGATAAACAAATCTTAGAAGTAAGTCATCACAGGAATCACCTCTTGTAATAACAACCTTATAAATCAGCCAATCTTATCAATAAGTAAATCTTATAAGTAAATCATAGGTAAATCACCCAACCTAATAAATAATCTTCTAAATAAATAGCCTTATAAGTAGGTCACCATAAATCAAGCTTATAGTAAGACGTCCTTATAATGGATCAACTTATAACTATACACTAAAAAAATCAATCTCATAGTACCACATCCTTATAATGGATCAACTTATAACTATACACTAAAAAAATCAATCTCATAGTACCACATCCTTATAATGGATCAACTTATAACTATACACTAAATAAATCAATCTCATAGTACCACATCCTTATAATGGATCAGCTTATAAGCATTATGCAAAGTACAATTCTATAGTAACACATCCTCTAATGGATCAACTTATAAGCAATACTGTAAGTAAATCAATCTTATATGAACAAAGTAATCAATCTTAGGTGGCGTAACCACTAATACGTGCAAGACACCCTAGCTACAAACAATCCTTCTACGAAGAAACCCACCCATCTTACCAGCGCAAGTTAGAACTGTTTTTTTTCCTTTTTTTATTTTTTTTTCATTTTTAATTTCACATTTTGTTTAAATTTGGAGCTGAAACTTTTTGTCTTTTGTTGTTTTTATTTTTAAATTGCTGAAAAGACGCGTTTTTGTTCTTATTAGCAGGTATTGACGCGCAACAGCACATAGCAGACAGTCAGGCAAGATGGTGACAATCAGCTCAGCGGCATTGAGAAAGAAAAAGACGTTGAAAAAAGGGATTCAGTTCACTCTGATGGTTGTGGGCTCGTCAGGGAGCGGTAGATCCACCTTCATCAACAGTCTGTGCGGGCAGCAGGTGGTGGAGTGCGGCACATCGATGGTGCTGCCAACAGACACGTCGCTGCAGCGCGACTTCCAGCTCAGAGAGGAGACTGTGGAGCTGGAGGACAACGAAGGTGTCAAGATCTCGCTGAGTATCATTGACACGCCAGGCTTTGGCGACTCGCTGGACAATTCAGGCAACTTCAACATCATAACCGACTACATCAAGCACCAGTACGACGAGGTGCTGCTGGAAGAGTCCCGGGTCAGAAGAAACCCGCGGTTCAAGGACACCAGAGTCCACTGCTTACTGTACTTCATCCAGCCTACAGGACACGGGCTCAAAGAGCTGGATGTCGAGATTCTCAAGAAGCTCAGTGGGCTGGTTAACATCATCCCGGTGATTGCTAAATCAGACTCGCTGACCCGAGACGAGCTGGTGCTGAACAAGAAGCTGATTCTCGAAGACCTCAAAGCATACAAAATCGACTACTTCAACTTCCCGTACGACCTGGAGAACGACGACAACGAGACCATCGACACCAACTCGTACCTGCGCTCGCTGCTGCCATTTGCCATTGTGGGCTCCAACGAGGTGTTTGAAGTCGATGGCGAACTGATCCGCGGACGTAAGTACCCTTGGGGAACTATCAATATCGAAGACTACGAGCTGAGCGAGTTTGTCATACTGAGAAACCTGCTGCTGATCAGTCATTTGCAAGATTTCAAAGACGTTACGCACGAGGTGCTATACGAGGACTACAGAACCGCAGCCCTAAGCTCGCCTCACAGCAGTAAACTGATCAAATCCGAGTTCGACTCTGACAGTGTCCACACCGGCAACAACGCCAGTAGCAGCAGCAATAACTACGGTGCCAGCGAGGACAATATCAAGATCGAGGACCGTAACGATACGTTCCTGGCAAGAGAAGAGCAGATCAAGCTGGAAGAGCTGAGACTCAAGCAGTTCGAGGAGAGGGTCCAGAGAGACCTGCTCCTGAAGAAGCAGGAGCTGCTCGCCAGGGAAGCTGAGCTCAAGGAGATTGAAGAGAGAATGAGCCGTGAGAACTGATTACTGTTCAGCCCAGCCCAGCACTTAGTCACTCCTTAGGTAACATGTGAATTTTCCAGTACCAAAAAATGAAAAAAATTTTCCAGTTTATTATTTCAACGTAGATTTTTTCCAGCTTTATAAGTCTACACGTTTGGCAGTAGGTGAGTGGTGAAGAAGGTGCAGCTGGGAGCACGACTGTGATGAACAACAGATAGGGACAACTGAACAGATAATTGTTGAGAAAAGTCTTTGCAGTTTTTAGTAGAACTAGCAGTTCTGAGTCTTGTTTTAATGCTGTAAACCTTGCAATTAATTGCCTCGAGTGATACTAACAACCAATTGAAGCTGTGCAAGATGAAACTACTATCCAAGAGCAAGCTGAACCGCCATTTCGAGAGTCTGGGACTCATAGCGAATGGAATTGGGGCCATGAAAATCCCACAGGAAGTTAAACTACTTGAACTATTCTATAAAGCAGACAGAAGCGTAGAGCACAGGGGAGCCAAGAAGTTCCACGACATCAACCTACCTAGAATCCAGTTCCACAACCCAAGCTTGCCCATCAAGGTGTACCAGATTGTGGGCGAGGAAGAGGAGCTCAAGAACAAAGACATCCCTGCGCTGCTCAAAGTGCACTATGAGAACGAGGTCAAGAAGCTCGATTTAGCACAGAAGCAGCACGACAGCATTGCTGAGCAGCTGGCCAAACTGGTGGACGCAACGCCTGCTGACGTTGTTGATGTGAAAAAGAAATGATTTGTAAATAGTAAATGGTGAGATCGGTATACCACAATGTAGTATTCTGTGTGTATATGTATGGCCCGCATGTTTTTGCATCAGCACGCATGGTTTGTATTTCTCGCTTTGTGTACTTTTCTTTGTTTATGTTGCAACCATTGCACACGAACCAGCTGGTGTACTGCGTGATTCCCATGGCGGTAGGTGCAACTTGGTACAAGTTCAATGCAAAGCGCACCCAAAGTAACCCAGAACAGCTTTAGAAGAGGCAAATGCAAATCAAAAAATGACTCTTCACACTGCGAAACAAGGTTGTGAAGCTACCACCATGCTCTACACGTACAGCCAACCCCCACACACATCTACACACTGCTGCACTGCTGCAAGCCTGCTGCACACGCACCAAACGCACCGACGGAACGTTTGCAAAGCCGACAAACTCTCACACACCCATCATCGTCACATGACCGGCAATCCATCTATCCTGTGTGACTCTGATTTGGCGACAAAATGAAAAACTCCACAATATAAAGTTCAGTTATTCTGCTTATTGGGTTCCATTTCATTGAGCAAACACAATGAAGTCAATAAACTCGATACAGAAACCAATTAATTACACCCTTCAGGGTCTTAAATTATCAAAACAGCACTTGGTGGATTCATACTTAAAAGTGCCACTGGGTTTGCTAGTTATGCTCGGCATTCTATATGGGGTCAATCAGATTATTATCCTAACAGGTATAAACTTCCCATCAAGTGTTACGTGTATGTTGTTGTTGTATTTCATACTGTTGATCAGCTCCAAAGTTATAGGCACTAAAAAAACATCGGTTGTTATTTCCTATATCGAGATTCCTGCCGGGTTTTCACTCAGATGGATTAATATCTTCTTCACACCGGCATTCGTCACACTACCATTGTCGTCATGGATAAGTGCCAGAGAGGCTTTGACCATTGCGGCAGTTTTTTTGTTTGGGTATTTGATCACAACAGCGTTGATTGCGTATTTCTGTATCTTCCTGCAGAAGCTCTTTAACTTGTCCAAGCACAGCGAAGAAGACGATGGACAAGATCTACCAGGCGGAGATGAACAAGAAAGAGAAGGTTTGGTGAAAGATGAAGAAGAGGAAGAATATCTCGAAAGAATAGAAACTGTTCCTGAAATCATTTTAGATGAGCTACCAAGAGGCGACGAGAATTCAATCGAGTTAGAGCTGTTACAACCGATCTATAACTCCAAAGACCCAAACATAATTACAGCCATTGAAACTACTGGCAGCAACAGACTGGTGTGCACAAGATCAATGCTGTCGCAGACCTCAACTCCTCAGGAAGAAACTAATTTTATTACCAAGAATATCGATTATATCATTTTGGCAATCCTCTTCATAGTGAGTCTGCCAATATACTTTGTGTTGGATTATTCAATGCCATTGACACTATCAATCTCAATTACAATGTTCTTGATAATGTTGAGACTACCACCACCAAAGCTTAAAAAGTTTTTACATCCAGTTCTGTGCTCAGTTTGCTTATCATTGTTGTTCTTTTACATCTTTTCACTGATGAAGCATGAGAATTTCCTGCACATGCTGAGACAGTACAAAACTGGAAGAACCTATTTGGAATTGTTTAATAACCATAAACACACCAGTTTGAAACCTGGTACTGGAGATGTTTTCTCCTCGCTCATGGATTGTTCAATTGTCTCACTTTCATTACCAATGTACACCTACAGAAACGATTTAAAGAGACATTTTTTCATATTGTTACCAGCTATCTTGCTGATGTCGTTTGGATCATTCTTTATATACCCAATACTGTGTTACCATATTGGGATCTCTCCTGAACGATCATTGGGATTTGCAGGCAGATCAGTCACTTTGGCTTTAGGAACACCATTTATTGAGGCGTTGGGTGGATCTATTCCCCTAATGGCATGTACCACTGTTGTGTCAGGAATTTTTGGGGCATTGACTGGAGAGACTTTTTTCAAATGGTTACTCATCAAGAAAAACGACTATGTGACTAGAGGAATAACACTGGGAGTCAATTGTGGAGCCATTGCAACGGCTCATTTATTGACAATTGATCCTAGAGCTGCAGCCATGAGCAGTTTGAGTTTTGTTTTGTTTGGTACAGTTATGGTGATTTTGGGCTCTGTCAGTGCTCTGGCAGATATTCTACGAGGACTGGTGGGGCTATGATGATTTTAGTGTGAAATTTGTACGTGCGTACTTGATTTTTTGGCATGGTCATTTAGGTTTGGGGCTGGTAGCACTTTGCTTGTTGGTACCTTGGAAAAATCCTTTTGGTTGCTTGGTTGTTACCATATTGATTTTTCTAGGCCCCTCAGTAAAGCTGATGGGGAGATTATTATCACCATCGGCTTGCACGCGTTGTCGATATTGTCTTGCAGGTTGATTACTTTATTATCTAAGTTGGTGTACATTTGTCTTCAGTTCCCTCTTGAATTGGTGCTGTTGTTTTTCCTCTCACAGCAATACACCTTTGTCTGTTAGAGCCACCAATTTTGGTAGTCTTTGAGTAATCATTCATAGGATGTTAATTAAAAAGGCAACCATCATGAAAAGGGCAGGAAGAAAATGGAAAAATGACTTTTTACAGATGAAACAGATTGGAGGCTTTAACTCACTGATAACTGCAGTCAACCAACCGTAACTAATCAGCTACACAGCTACACACAGCTGTAAACAACCTGCAATCCATATATCCTGCATGACTCTGATTTTGATTTATAAGCAAACCTCCATCATATAAAGTTCGAGTATTATGTTTCATCTCATCAACCAAGGTCCCACCAGCAATGGAGTCAATAAGATTGATACATAACCCGATCAGTTACACTTTTCAAGGTCTCAAACTATCAAAAAACCACTTAATTAACTTATATTTAAAAGTACCATTTGGTTTGCTAGTTATGATGGGTATCCTATATGGAGTCAATCAGATTATTATGCTAACAGTATTAACTTTCCAGCGAGTGTTACGTGCATGTTGTTATTGTATTTCATATTGCTGATAAGTTCTAAAGTTGTTGGAAACAAAAACACATCAGTTATAATTTCATATATTGATATTCCTGCAGACTTTGAACTGAGATGGATCAATATCTTTTTTACGCCTGCGTTTGTCACGTTACCGTTGTCGCCATGGATAAGTGCCAAAGAAGCTTTAATTATCGCAGCGGTGTTTTTGTTTGGGTTTTTAATCACAATGCGTTGATTGCATATTTCTGTGTATTGCAGCAGAAACTGTTTAATCTGTTTAAACGGGGCAAAGAGGATGATGCAGAACCGGTACCAGACGAGCCCATACAAAACGAGGAAGAGGAGGAGTATCTTGAGAGAATTGAAACTGTTCCTGAAGAAATTTTAGAGGAACTTCCTAGAGATGACGAGAACCCGATTAATTTACAATTATTAGAACCCATTTACAACTCTGAAGATCCCCATGTCATTACTGCCATTGAGACGAGTGGTGGCAATAGGTTGATGTGTGAAAGTTCAAGGCTGTCTCAAATTTCAGCTCCACAGGAGGAGGTGAATTTGATTAGAAAGGATATTGATTATATCATGTTGTCAATATTATTCATAGTGGGTCTGCCTATCTACTTTGTACTGAGCTATTCAATGCCATTGACACTGTCAATAGCAGTCACGATGTACCTGATAATGCTGAGATTACCACCACCAAAGTTCAAGAAATTCTTACACCCAGTTCTATGCTCAGTTTGCTTATCATTGTTGTTCTTTTACATATTTTCACTAATGAAGCATGAGAACTTTTTAGACATGGTGAGACAGTACAAGACAGGAAGAACTTATTTGGAGTTGTTTAATAACCATAAACACCCCAGTTTGAAGCCTGGAACTGGAGATGTTTTTACGTCGCTAATGGACTGCTCAATTGTCTCACTTTCATTACCAATGTACACCTACAGAAACGATTTAAAAAGACATTTTTTCATATTGTTACCAGCTATCTTGCTGATGTCGTTTGGATCATTCTTTATATACCCAATAGTGTGTTACCATATTGGGATTTCGCCTGAACGGTCACTGGGATTTGCGGGCAGATCAGTCACTTTGGCTTTAGGAACTCCGTTCATTGAGGCGTTGGGTGGATCGATACCCCTGATGGCGTGCACGGCCGTTGTGTCGGGGATCTTTGGGGTGTTAACCGGGGGGACTGTCTTGAAATGGTTAATGATCAAGGAGAATGACTATGTCACCCGAGGAATAACAATGGGTGTGAACTGTGGTGCCATAGCGACAGCCCACTTGCTGACAATCGATCCTAGAGCTGAAGCGATGAGCAGCTTGAGTTTTGTCCTGTTTGGTACAATCCTGGTTGTTTTGGGGTCCATTGGTGCACTTACCACTCTTGTGCGAAGCCTGGTGGGGCTGTAACGGGTGTCCATAGCTCGGTGCAGGGCCTCAACATGTTTTTACCCTGCTTTGTGTGCATCAGCAGGTTGACTTGCTTACTTGCTTAGTTCTGGTAGCATTAGCAGTATTCGTCCGAAATGTTTCTGCTTTTAGCTCGTTGACTCGTTAGCTTGTTGGCTCGGCTGTTTAGCTATTTAGCTATTTAGCTATTTAGCTATTTAGCTATTTAGCTATTTAGCTATTTAGCTATTTAGCTCTTTAGCTATTAGCTCTTTAAGTTTTCAGCTATTTAGCTAGTCAGCTATTCAGCTATTGCTATTAGCTATTCAGCTCTTTGCTCTCTGCTCTTAGCTCTTAAGCTGTTAGCTATTTAGCTATTTAGCTCTAACTATTTAGCTCTTTGCTCTTAAGCTGTTAACTGTTTAGCTATTTAGCTATTTAGCTTTTAAGCTCTCAAGCTCTAGAGCTATTTAGCTCTTTGCTTCCAAGCTCTTTACTCTTTGCTCTTTAGCTCTTGCTCTGTAGCCTTTAGCTCTTTAGCTCTCTATTAGCTATTTAGCTATTTAGCTCTAAGCTCTTTGCTCTTAGCTCTTTAGCTCTTTCTTCTGCTCTTAGCTCTTCAGAACTCTCTTAGCTCTTCAAAACTCTCTTAGCTCTTCAGAACTCTCTTAGCTCTCAGTTATTAGCTATTAGCTATTAAGCTGTTAGCTGTTTACTGTTTAGCTGTTTAGCTATTTAGCTCTTGCTCTTTGCTATTAGCTAGTCAGCTATTAGTTATTAGCTATTAGCTATTCAGCTCTTTAACTATTCAGCTATTAGCTATTCAGCTATTAGCTATTCAACTATTAGCTATTCAGCTATTAGCTATTCAACTATTAGCTATTCAGCTATTGGCTATTGCTCTCGCTCTCGCTCTCGCTCTTGCTATTATTGTGGGTGCTGCTGGGTGCTTCTGGGTGCTGCTGGGTGCTGCCTAAAAGTCCTTGAACAGGTCGTAGTAGATGTCGACGCCCTGGACGCCGTAGTTGGTCTCCTCCTCCGGGTAGCGGTCGAACTGGCTGGTGTCGCCGGTGTTGGCGAGGACCGGGGGCTCGTAGGGAGTCTCGATGTCGCGGGCCAGCAGGCGGTCCCACACCACCTCGCTGAACCACTCGTGGTTCTTCACGTCCTGGGTGCCGTTCTGGAGGTTGCCCAGGCGCTCGCTCAGGTTCTTGGTGATGAGCTGCCGCAGCAGGTCCAGCGCGTCCGCGTGCAGGTAGTCCGGGTACTGGATGGCGCCGTTGAGGATGTTCTCGTACGTCTTCATCGGGGACGAGTCGTAGAAGGGCGTGTAGCCCGTGAGCATCTCAAAGATGAGGATCCCAAACGACCACCAGTCCACCGACTTGTTGTACGGCTTGGTGGCCACCACCTCCGGGGCAATGTAGTCGGGCGTCCCGCACAGCGTGTACGTCACGTCCTTGACCTCCTTGGAGAAGCCAAAGTCGGTCAGCTTGATGTGCCCGTTCTTGTCCAGCAGAATGTTCTCTGGCTTGAGGTCCCGGTAGATGATGTTGTGCGCGTGCAGGTACTCGAGTGCCAGGCACACCTCGGCCGCATAGAACTTGGCCACCGGGTTCGGAAACCGCTGCGACTTGCGCAGCAGCGTGAACAGCTCGCCACCTTCAATGTAGTCCATGATCATAAACACCTGGTAGCAGTCCTGGAACGTGCCCCACATCCGGATGATGAACGGGTGCTCCACCAGCGCCAGCATCCGCCGCTCATCGTTCGTGTGCTCCACCTGCTTCATCTTCACTATGCGCTCTTTCTTCAGCACCTTCATCGCATAGTACCTGGAATTGTGGATGGACCTGATGAGGTGCACCCGGCCAAACGACCCTGTTCCCAGCGACTTGAGCACCTGGAAGTCCTGCAGGCTGTACTTGCCCTTCGACACCGACGATTTATGCGGCAGCCGCGACTCTTCTGTGCTTGCCTGGCTCATTACGTGCCTCTGTCTGCTGCTTTGCTACCCTGTGCTGATTGAAAAAGAAATTTCAAAAAAAAAACACCAAAAATCAAAAAAGAAAAAAAACCAAACTTCCCCAAATGGCTTAGCTGCCTTGGCTCGCTTAGTGTTTGGCCCCTGTGGTGCCTGGTGCTGGTGCCTGTAGTGGGCTGGTGGCTGTCTGCGGGTGCTTTGGTGTCAAATCTGCGCACCAATACCACTTCCCGGCCCATTGTGTCACTTTTGCACTTTAGCATGCATACTTAACATGCTGACCTGCAGCTGTGATGGTTGATGTGGTTTGTGCAGTGCAATTGACAGATTGACAGCCGTTTTAATGTCAAAAGGTAAAATTGACAGCCGTTTTATAACAAAGGTAAAATTGGCAGCCGTTTTATAACAAAGGTAAATTGACAGCTTTAAAATTCAACGGTTTTTTATGACATATCTGAAATGTGTTAGGGGTTACCGGATTCGACAAGTTGTTAGGGTTGTGTTGGGGGTTGTGTTAGGGCAGGTTGGATTTAGGGTGTGCAGTTTAGTTGTTAGGGTGCTAATAGGAAAAGTATAAATGTGACATTAATTTTGTAGCTCTACAAAGTACCATGGTGTGTTGTGTTACGGGTTAGAGGATTCGACAAGTTGTTAGGGTTGTGTTAGGGGCTGTGTTAGGGCAGGTTGGAGTTATGGTGTGAAGTTAGTACTGTTAGGGTGTGAAGTCGGGTGCTAATAAAGTATAAAAGTGACATTAATTTTGTAGCTCTACAAAGTATCATAGGGTGTTAGATTTGTTAGGAAATTCAGCGACAGGTTGTTAGGTGTTAGGGTTGTGTTAGGTGTCGTGTTAGTGTAAGTTGGAGTTATGGTGTGAACTTTAGTACTGTTAGGATGCTAATAGGAAAAGTTAGGGTGTTGTGTTAGGTGTTGTGTTAGGTGTTGTGTTAGGTGTTGTGTTAGGTGTTGTGTTAGGTGTTGTTACAGAGAAGTATAAGTGTGGAGTTAGTGTTTGTGCGAAGTGCTCTGCACTGGGTTAGGGTGTTAGGTAATGTTGGACGAGTGTTAAATTGTTGTGTTAGGATGAGTTGGGATAGAGTTAGGGTATAAAACTTAGTACTTTAGGGTGTTGTTAGGGTATATAGATATGACAATAAAGTTTGTAGCTCATAGTTCCATGTCAGGAAATGTTAGGGATTTATGCGTTATGGGCAAGTAGGGAGTTATTTGTGTTATGTGTTATGGCACCGTTAGCGTGTAGGGACAAGTATACGTGTGAAGTCTGTTTTTGTGCCAAGTGCTGTGTTAGCAAATGGACTTGGAATCTTCTTGTAGGGTAATGTAGGGCAGGGTAGGGATGAGGTGTTGTGTTCGGGCGTATTGGGGATAAGTAAGGGTGGAGGATTAGTACTGTTAGGGGTTGTTAGGAGTACAAATGTAACATTTTAAGCTCGTAGCTTCGCAAAATACAATGTTAAGGAAATGTTGTGTGTAGGGCTACTAGTGACATGTTAGGAGGTTAGGGAGTTAGGGAGTCAGGGTGTTAGGGATGTTGTGTTAGGGTGCTGTGTGTGAAGTTAGTCATAGCACTGCGTCAGGGTTTTGTTAGAAAGAAGTGTAAATGTGACATCTCTTTGTAGCTCTATGAAATACCATGTTCTGGAATTAGGGTCCAGTTAGGGAGTTAAGGTGCTGTATTTGGGTGCTGTGCTATGTGTTTACTAAAATTGGGTTAGTGTGTTGTTAGAAAGAAATATAAATGTGACATTGGTGTTTGTAGCTCTATTATCTTGTATACTTCTTAGGGAATGTTAGGATATGTTTTAAAGCAAGTTGGGACAAGTTTGAATGTGTTAGGGTGTTGTGGGGGTACTGTGCTGTGGTATGTTAGGACAAGCATACATGGAAGTGTGTATTAAGGTAATGCTAGGCACTAGAAGTATGTCCTGCTGTATTAGGTGTTAGAATCATCCAAGTGGGTGTTGGGCTACTGTGTTATGGTGTCAGGACGAGTAGAAGTTACAACTAGAGGTGTATTAGGTTGTGGTAGGGTGCTGTCAGAGACAAGTGTAAATGGAATATTTAAGTAAGTGGAGCTTGAGTAGCTGGATTGCAATTCGCACTTTACAGAGCAAGTATAAATAAAGTTCTTTCACAGGGATATAATCATGTTAATTTGTTTTCTTATCTATTATGTTCTGTCGTACTCTTTATCAGTTGTATTACTTTATAAAATATATGCATATAGATAAAAAAATAAATAAATGTGTTAATCAACCTAACTTATTCCACTTTTTCCTAACAGGAACTTCACTCAACTGACAACACCAGTTGAAGGCTGGTAGCTTAACTTTACTTTGTGGGTTATCGATTTATCTAAACATTCAAACACCAACAGTGAATTTGATAATCATTTGATGTAACAAGAGATGACAATATTGAAACGTGTTTAAGCAGGAATTCCCGGTAAACATCATCAAGTGTTGATGTTGGTATTGGAGATATCTGAATATGAGAGATATTCATGCAAGGCCCACCAGTAGCCACACGAAATGAATCATTTTGAGTTACTTGTTATTTTCTTTGCTAAAGTAACATTTTGTTGGTTATAAATCGCGCCGAAAGCTGAGACCAAAGCATATAAGCACTACTGATGTCAAAGACGGGCTAACATGAGGCAACTTGCTGACATTTGGCGTTAAATTTGGGTAAACGAAGGCTTCATGAACTATCCTTTTTTTGAACTCAAAACGTGACCAGTCACGTGAAAAATTTATTTTTTAACAATATTTTATTAGATTGAAGCTTTGACTACAGTTGTGTACTGTGGATGTGTGTCATGTTACACTTGAAATTAAACACCCAAGAGAAATTACTCAATTCAACATGGTTTATGATGCAGGGTTTAGAACATTTTAACTGGCGGTGACCGTTTTGTGTAACGGCTTCAAAATGAGAAGTATGAACATGGATTTTTCATATAAATTCAACTATCTTTGCATAGCAAATTTAGCATCATTGGAAAGCTGAATTCCAAACTGTTGAAAAATGCCGTTCATCAATATAACTCAAACATTGTTTTCAATATTTAAAAAGGTTTAACAAGTTTATCTCAATTTCCAATTGTTCATAGCTGTAACACAAAACCGTTATTTTACACAAAACCGTTATTTCAGTTTTGTGTCAAGTTTTTTTTTGGAAAAGTATAAATACAACACAATTCCCACTTTTCTTTCTTCTTTTACAAACCACTTTTGCTATCAACATTTTTTATTTTATTTTACCGTTAGGATTGATGATTGATTTCTAAGTGCATTGCGTGACGGCAGTACACACTGATTTCTGATTCATGATTGACATCTTTTTCATATTATTTTTTGCTATTTATTTGCTAGATTTGATTGAACACAGTTGAGATTTCTGATGGGAACCGGCACCCCAAAGGATGACTTTTTGACTGATAAGAAAAGATATTTGCTATTTGCTACAAGAACAGAAAGATTTTTGCTATATGCTATAAGAAGAGAGATATTTGCTATTTATTTGCTAGATTTGATATAAAACAGTTGGGATTTCTGATGGGAACCGGCACCCCAGAGGAGGATTTCTCGATTGATAAGAAAAGATATTTGCTATTTGCTACAAGAACAGAAAGATATTTGCTATTTATTTGCTACTGATGCTGGCTATCATTCATTGCATTATAATTATAAAAAAAGTGACACAAAAAGTTAAAAAATTAAACTATTAGGATGAGGTTATATTGAGTTGAGCTGGTTATTGGATTGAAGAGAGTTATTGATGTTATTATTAGAGAGTTATGAATTATTATAAAGGGTTGGATATGAGGAAAGAGCTAAATTAAGGACGAGGTACAGGCATCAAAGGAAATATGGGTGGACAACGGTTTGGGTTTACAAGTTACAGTCACAGTTTATAGTTTACAGTTTACAGCATAGTGACCGTTGTCCACTCATAAATGAAGATTTGGGAGATATTATAAGGAGAAGAATGAGGTACAGAAAAGGGTATAAATGGAAGCATAAGCTATGGGTGGACAACGGTTTGGGGTTACGAGTTACAATGACAGTTTACAATCTACAGTTTACAGCATAGTGACTGTTGTCCACTCATTAATGAAGACTTGGGAGATCTTATGAGAAAGAAGAAGGAAAGAGTTAAAGTGTCATTAAATTAAAAAAAAGTAAAGAAAGATTAAAATAAGAATTAAATTAAAGAAAGAAAAGAAGGAATTAAAGAAAGAAACAAGAGAAATAAATTAAAGAAAGAATTAAATTAAAAAAAATAATTAAATTAAAGAGGTCAAGCGAAGCATAATGGATTGACAACGGTTTGGGTTTCACAAGTTACAATTAAAGTTTCTAGTTTATCAGTTACAGTTTACAGCATAGTGTCCGTTGTCCATTCATTGATGAAAAGTTGTGAGATATTATGAGGAAAGAAGAAGGAAAGAGTTAAAGTCAAAAAAGCATTAAAGTAAAAAAAAAAGATAGCTTAAAGAAAGAATTAAAGTAAAGAAAGACTTAAAGTAAAGAAAGAGCTAAAGAAAGAAAGAAATAAATAAATAATTGAAGAAAGAATTAAATTAAAGTTATGAAGCGCATAAATGGATGGACAACGGTTTAGGTTTTACAAGTCACAATTACAGTTTCAAGTTTATCAGTTACAGTTTACAGCATAGTTATCGTTGTTCATTCATTGCATCATGTTTTGTTATTCATTACTATTATTATTAAAGAGCTGGAAGATGAGATTAAAAAGAGTGGAGATTTAGAGGGTTCAGGTATTATTATTAGAGCTCAAAAGTTGGATTTATTTTATTAGAGACTGGGTTATTAGGTTATTATAGAGGAAGAGATTATTAAAGTCTGGTTATTTTTTTATTCATTATTCATTATATTATCCATCTATTCATTTATTGTTTATTTGATAGGAAGTTCTTTGTTTTTACAGCAAGTTATTGTTGTTTTTCAAACTAGTGGTGTTTCACAATTGATGTCGATCTGGTTTACCAGGTCATTTTATTATCATTATTATCATTATTATCATTATTATCATTATTATCATTATTATCGTTATTATCATTATTATCATTATTATCATTATTATCATTATTATCGTTATTATCATTATCAACTACAGGCAGGATTTACAATTATTAAGAGGCAGGCACAAATTATTAGAATATGAAGAGAACTTCCGAGTCATTGCAAAATTGAATTGCTTTGATGATATTCATCTAACTCAACTTATAAGAGTTTTTGAATTTAAAAGACTTCAAACCACGGGTCTTACAGGTTTTTTGATCATTCATCTATAGAGATGGATGTATTTTTTCCTATAGTGTTAGGTTTTTTGATTGCAGTCAGGACATCAGCTAATTTCAAAAACCTTCACTATATCCTTTTGAATTTTCCATGGACAAATGGTGGAAAATCAACTGGATGAAGAAATATTCATTTATTTCAGTTGAACTAAATGGGTATTTCTGAAGGAACCAAAATAATAGTAAATATATTTTACTATTGATTATAGAGACCGGAAACCGGATATAATAATGAAATCCGGTAGCAGATCAACGGGGTTGATGTCTGATTTAGGAAATTAATAAGAACACATTGAATTTATATCCGGAATTAACTCCGTGTGGTTTCAGCTATTAGTTGTAGTTTATGAACCTGTTAATTTGTAAAACCCGTATATAACGCCGTTATTACAGTGGGTTGGGAGACACTTCGGTAGGGTACTTTTCACAGCCGTTATAAAACCGTTGAACCATTGAAAAGGTTAAATAAACCGTTAAGATTTTAACCGTTAAAACGGTTTCACAGCCGTTATAAAACCGTTGAACCATTAAAAAGGTTGAATAAGCCGTTTAGATCTGAACCGTTAAAACGGTTAAATAAATTGTTAAAACGGTTTGACAACCGTTATAAAACCGTTAAGATTCAAACCGTTGAAACGGTTCAAGATTTTGTGTTTAAAAATGTGCTGCGCCACATATAACAGCACCAGCCACAAAATGGAAACATCCAAACACCATGATTATTTTCATTCTACAAATATTTTCTTGGTAAGCGCAGCAGTTAGTGGCAAATGTTGTGGCGCATGAGGCAGATTTCTTATTATACAAATTTATTCTCAAGGGTTTGTTCAATTGTTTGATACGCTTGGTGATATGCTAGCAAGCAGTTAGTTAGATGCCGTTAAAAACAAAATTATTTCAAAACCACTTTTTGTTAGACTAATTGATTGATTACATCAGAGAACTAGTAAATTGGTCTCTATAATATCGTCAGTTAGTTAAACCAGTACAACCAACACAGTCTCTAGATATACATTATTACGACTGATAAGCTGAATCGGATAAAAGTCTTTGTGCAGTGTGTTTTTAGAGTTAATTATTGTAACAATTGGTATAAACGCCTTTAACGTTATCCTAGCACCATGGTTCTCATCTATACCTTCTATCTAGTACTCCTAGTAGTCCTTGTTTATGTAGCATGCAAGTTGTGATCAGCTTTATGGTTTTGTTGCTTAGAAGCTTGAGTGGGACGAGCAGATAAAGTTGAAAAGAACCCCCAGAAGATGACGAAGGTCTTGCTGAGGCACAGGATGTATCAGCCAGTGGCATGTTGCTAAAGTTAAAATGTTTGTTGCTGATTGTGGCACTCTTAACTGGGCTGGCCCGTCCCAGCCATATGGCATTGAGCTCGTATAATAAACATGACACATTTATAAGTGAAAAGCATTCAAAACAGTAGAAAGCAGCGCACCCAATAACCAAGCCTGGCGCATCCATGAGTACTAAAAAGTAAGTACTGCACCAAACAGCTAGTAATCACCGCACTGAATAGCAGAACTGACACATCAACACCTAGAGAGTAGTGCAGTCAAAAACTATAAAGTAATGCATCAGACAGCCCGCTTTGCACCGCAAATTTCTGCCAATACCACACCAGACAGCTAAAGCATACTACACCCAACAAGTACAAGCGCCAAACAGCCAGAAACAAGCATCAGACAGGAAGAACAGATGAAATACTAAAAAGTGATACATAAAGTACGCCGAAAGTGGCCTCAAACCACTAGACCTAGCATATGCCCACTAGCAGCAAAGCCAGTACATAGAAGTAGCACATGCAGTACCAGTAAGCACACACCCAATACCCAATACATAATACCTAGGAATACTGCTAGTAAACGCATCAAGTTATACATGAAATAGCCCAGCCCTCCCCAGAAGCCCCCAAACACTGCACTGGGTACCCACACGCCACTGCACCAAGTCCCAGGCGGCCCAGCACCACACCAAAGAAGCACACAAATAAACTGAAACCACAAAAATATTTTGTGTTTGTTTACTTTACTGATTAGCGAACAGAAGAGTGCAGCGGGCAGGTTTAGCGAGACAGCAGCACCACGGGCGCAGGCAGAATGAACCACTACGAGGTGCTGGGGATTGCTGTGGACAGCAGCGATCGAGAAGTGAAGAAGGCGTACCGGCGGCTTGCGCTGCGGTTCCATCCAGACAAGAACCTGAACGAGTCAGAGGCGAATGGCGAGGTGTTCAAGCAGATCAACGACTCGTACCGGGTGCTGAGCGATGCGCAGAGCCGGAAGGAGTACGACGAGACACTGTGGCGGGCGCAGCAGCAGCAGCAGCAGCAGAGGGAACAGCAAGAGCAGCAACAGCGGCAGCAGCAACAGCAGCGCCACCAGGCGGAGTTCAGCTCGTTTGGCGCGAGCGGCAGCCCCAGGGCCAGCGCGTTCGCGTACACGTACCGCAGCTACACGTCTTATGCGTCCCCCGGGATGTTCAGCACGGCTTACACGTCGTTCAGCAGGAGCGAAGATGGCACGCGCCACACAGGCCCCAGCGAGCCTGCGGCAGAGAGCACGCGCCACAAACGGTCTGGCGAGCAGCCCACAGAGGGCCCCAGCCACAAGAGAAGGAACACGCGGGGCGCCAGGGCCAGCACCAAGCGCGCAATGGACGACGATATCGAGATCATCACCGAGGAGTCGTTCAAGAAGCGCAAGCAGTCCAAGTACTCTGAGATCTTTAACGAGATTGACCAGTTTATCGGCTCTGTGGACGGCTACAACCCAGCTGACAAGTTCCGCATCATCAAGTACAAGTCGATTCTGATCAAGCTGCTGAAGCAGAACAACGAGATCAACTTTGATGCGCACTTTGAGAACGAGATACTGAGCCGGCTGAGTGATCTGAGCGCGAAGATTTGATTGGACCCTGAAGGCTGCTGGAGATGAGCCAGCAGCACTACTCTGGCTGATGTCAGCTGCAACACTGGGTGGAAAAAGCCTGTATTTTCTTTATGCGTGCTGGGCTGGGCTGGACAGGAATGCTGTTGCTGATGCATTTCTGAAGGGCTTTTTGACCAAGCTGGAAAGCCTTACGCGCTGGCTTGGCGTGCGGGAATAGCGCCCAACATCTTTCAGGAAGTTCTAGATGTGTCTAGACAGTTGTCTGTTTAAAGTAGCAGGTGTCTAAGACAGTTGTCAGACTATTAGGTGGGTTTTACTAGACGACCAGAGATAGCTGTCTATTAGGCCACATTATGACTACCGGGCTTCATTAGATCTAACATAGTTGTCTGTGACTACCAGGCTTATTAGATGCCCAGATATATTTTTTTAACTGTTGGGCTAGCAGGCTTTGCTAGATGTCTAAGACAGTTGTCAGAATATTGAGTGATTACCAGAAATGTTAGGCGTCCAGAGTTAGTTGTCAGGCTATTAGATGTGCTTCACTAGATGACCAGAGATATCAGTCAGGGGACTGGTAGGTATCATTAGATGTTTAAGATGGTTGTCTGTTAGGTGATAAGTACTTACCACTAGAGCTTTATTATCCAGAAATAGTTGTCTGTTAGGTGATAAGCACCTACTGCTAGGGCTTCATAATCCATAGATAGTTGTCTATCAGGTTGCCAGGGCTTTATTATCAAGAGATTTTTGTCTATTAGGTTGCCAGGGCTCTATTATCCAGAAATGGTTGTCTATTAGGTTTCCAGGGCTTTATTATCAAGAGATTTTTGTCTATTAGCCTACCAGGTCTAATAGCTGACTAGAGATTTTTGTCTATCAGCCTACCAGGGCTAGATGACTAGAGGCTGACCAGAATAGTCGCCAGTGACTGCAACACTACTGCCCACATTCGACATTCATGATATTCGACATTATATACAAGAGAAGGCTCAACCGGCGCCAACTAAACCGCCTTGGAGGCGATGGCGACAATCTTGCTAAAGTCGCCGTCCCTCAGGGTCTTGGACACGACCGAGTTGACTCTGGTGCCTATTGGCTCTTGGTTCTTGTTGATGAGCACACAGGCGTTGTCGTCGAATCTGATTTCCGACCCGTCCTTGCGCTTCTCAATCTGCTTGGTTCTCACCACCACCGCGTGGCAGATGTCACTTCTTTTCACCTTATATGTTGGGCCGGTCCCGTTGGCGTTGGACACTTTGGCCTTCTGGACAACAACCACTATTTTGTCCCCTACCGAGGCGTGGTTCATAGGCTTCTTGCCCAGCACCTTGATGCACTCTGCGAGCAGCCCGCCCGAGTTGTCCACGACCTTCAGCATCGTCTTCAAGTAGATCATTGTGGCGTGGTACGGTTGGTTGGTTGGATGTTCGCTGGTGAACTGTTTTGGCGATTTTTTGAATTTTTGAATTTTGCAATTTGAAAAAAAAAAAAAAAAAAAAAAAAAAATAAAAAAAAAAAAAAAAAAAAAAAAAAA